>PVJI01006123.1:0-89641 GCA_004026765.1 Micronycteris hirsuta
TTTTTTTTTTAACCTATTTTATTCTTAGATCCCTTAAAAAAAAACTACTTATGCTTTTCTCTGGCACATTTTGGACATATATTGCTTCCTGAGCCAATCAAAGTTCAGCTTGAGAGAGAAAGCAGAACAAAGAAAAATTTAAAGAAATAATGCCAAAAATTTTACCAAATTTGATAAAAACTGTAAACTCACAGATCCAAGAAGCTCAAAGAACTCCAAGCAGTGAGTGGTACAGGCTGTGTGGTTCATGGATCACGTGGCTTGGTGGTGGCAGGAAGGACAGGTACATCTTGTAGAAGGAGCTACCAAAGCCTAAGTCTTCTGCCATGGACCCATCAGCAGCTGACCTGAATCTTTAGAAAGTCATGGAGTTTTCAGGACAGTCATTTGGCCTTTGTCTCAAAGACCTTTAAACTTAGCTTGAGGTATACAGAGGACTTGAGAAATATAGCAGGAAGCTGAGGTTCTGAACACCCTCTAAGAACTGACATTGCTGCTGCTGTTTTAAAAGCCATTGAGCATTGAGAGCAAAATGATTCATTTTATATGGTTATTTTATTAAGGTAATATCTACAACTTCATGGTACACAAAAGTCTTATTTTCTCTAATTTAAACCCATTACATTGAATTTTTGTTTCTGGCCCACTCAGATTATTGTCCCACTCAGAATAATTTCTCCTAGAAGAGAAGCCAGGCAATTATGAGTGTGCACATGGTGAGTCAACCCACTCCCATCACCCCTGCCCACAGGCTCCAGAGGCTATTGATATTTGAGGAAGTATTATTTACCTAAAATGTTCAGTGATACACTATTGAATGCTTAATTAGACTATTAACTCAACATATGGCTTATTTATATCTTAATTAAATGGAGAACTCCACCATTAGCCAGTTTGGTTCATTGTGGTTTCTCACAACTGCTAGTACTACAGTTGGGAACGGGTATTGGGCTCTTTTCTGGCCCTCTACCTTGCCTCCTGATTGTATGTCCTATTTTAAGTTCTTTATTAGATTGTACTGGGCAGAGGCCCTGCTTTATTTTCCCTCCAGTCACTCATTCCTGGCTACTACCAAACTTTTCCCCTTCAAGTAATAAGAACCCAAATCTTTGGGGACTTTTGGGCATTGGCCTCTCTAACTGCTTCCTACTGGAAGAGGATGCTGTTGTGGTTTGGGTTCCTGTACTTGCTGGCTGTCAGCTGAAGGAGATGTTCATGAGTGATGTCCTTCTATGAGCCTGCAATAAGTGCTGGAAGGTCAGTTTTTGTATTTGCAATAATTCAGACTGATTAGGGTTGTAGAGCTGGTTCTGGGACAGTGTCACTTGTTCCCTTTCTGGGCAGGTAAGGGTTAGGATTTTGTATGGAATCTGTCAGCAGCTTGATCTAAGGGAGACAAGGGAATGGGATTTGAGACTGAAACAGAGAGGCTATTGTCTGGTTCTTCCCAAGGTAGAGATGGGCTGGAATCCCTGAAAAGTCATTATCTTGACATGAATTGCTGTATCCTAGAGGTGACAAGTTTGACAAGAAGATTAGTAGGGTAGAGAATTTGGGGCTTTACTTGATAAGAGTTAAATTCAACAGGGATAGAAAAATTCCTTTCCTGGGGGAAGAGGCTGAGCATATTGACAGGTTGGTAGAAAGAGTATCAGAAATATGAGAAATACAATTATATTGAGGCCTAAATTTTCATGTTACTTATTTGTAATAGTTTTTTGCTCTTTGAAGAGGAGTTTGAGGTCCTCTACTGGCTCACAAGAATAGATAGTATTGTCCTGATGTTTCAGAAGTCCTGAAGGTTTAGTTGGCTCCTAACACAGTTTGACTCAACAGTAATGTGTCCAGTTGGAGATGCCAGGGAACATGGTGGCCACTAGGGAATACATAAGAACAGGGAGGAGTCTTTCCTACAAAGGTTGTAGCTGAGAACTAGAGGAACCATTGTCTTTCCAGATTTTAAAATAGACCGTGTCCTCTGGTTTAACTTGTTTGTGTCGGTAGCCTTAAATTTGTTTCTATATTCCTGTCATGTTTTTTGTATCTGTCTGAGATTAATGGTGTAAGAGAATTTAACATCTGTATTCCATGTTTACAGCCCATTTTTTCTGTGGGGAAACAGATAAGTAGGTCATTTACATGTTGGATCACCAGGCCACCCCCTTCAAGTGACTGGTCCCTTAAGTTCTCTGCTAATGTTTGTCTAAATAAATGAGAGTTGTCCCTAAATCCCTGAGGGAGGACAGCCCAGGATTGTGAGGAGAGGGGTCCAGAGAAGGAAGTAAGGACAGAGTAGGTGAGCCCAGTGTCTAACAAAAAGGTTATTGTCCCACTGAGGCAGGAGGTAAAATAGGAAACCCTGAAACACTGCAGCTGTCATCAGTCAGCATCCTGACTTCTGAGAATCACCTGTGACACCTGAAAATAATTGGCATTGTAGTTTCTTCCCCCAAGTGGAAACTCAAGGAGGACTGTGGGAAATTGTATGTGTAGAAGCTTATGTAAAAACCCTATAAAGTCTGTAAGCATTCAGTAGAAAGGAGCCATTCTAAGGGGCCATTCCCTGGCCAGAGATGTCCTGCTTCCTCATCTTGGGAAGTGTACTTTCCTTAATAAATTCCCCACTTGTTTTGCTTTAAAATATCTGTGTGGTCAATCCAATTCTTTGTTCACAGCCACTAAAAACCTAGACCCTGTCTCCATCTACAACAGTTTGGTGAGCCAGCCAGAACTTCTGCGAGAACACTAGAGTGGTAAGATACCCCCTCCCACCCTCCCTTGTGGTTGCAGGAGACTTTCATTCTCTGTCTCCTTTATGCCTGGGGACACCCCAACTCCTTAAAGAGAGTTTCCTGCTTTTATGTAGGTATGGGTCAGGCAGTCAAAAGCCAATAGAGTGCCCATCACATTAAAAGACTTTGGTGTGAGGATTACCTATTCATGAATTGGGGTTAGAGATTAGCTCCTCACCAGGCACAAGCCAGTATTCAAGCAATGAGGCACATTGTCCCTTCACTGTGGATTTCCATGCAGCACTATTATAATTCTCAGAAAGGGTTGCTGGGTTCACCTCCCTTCTTCATAAACCAACCATGTTCCTCCTAAAACTTGCTTCACCCACTACCTCTTCCTTGTAAATGTTTGCTGCATTTGCTGAACATAGGTCAAGGACGGTGAGCCCTTTAAGACTCTTTCAGAGGCCATCCCAACCCATGTTAGGTGTGTAAAAGAGATAAACTAGAACGTTTCTGCCCCCTATGCAGAGGAATCAGTTACAAGGAGGCAAGCTAATCAAATGTGAGAAGCAGAGGAAATTAGTTCAAGTTAAGCAGAGGAAGTGAGTTTGAGTTAACCAATTCAGTGAAGCACAGGAGCAGAGGAAACGAGTTTGAGTTAATCAATCCAGGGGAAACTATTGTAATTTGAGTTAAGCAATTATGGGGAGGAGCAGAGGAAACTAGGCCAAGTTAATCAGTTACAGTCCTCTTCCTACAACTCCTTGCAGTAGTCCAACTTAAAGAATCAATTCCCAAATTAATCAATTACTAGGAAACTAGCCCAAGCTATGAAGAGCAAAGGAACTAGCGCAAATTAAACTAACCCAAGGTAATCAAGTAGTGGAGAAAACTAGCCAAGTTAATGAATTATGAGCAAAAAAAACTAGCAGAAGCTAATTTTCTTACCAAAGCCTCTGAATTACATACCAGGAAAGAGGGTGCAATTAGTCCATGGCAACTCTAGTTTGTGTTCTATCTTATTGTCACCAGAGATGTCTGGTAGCTTAGAACGGGAGATAGTGGAGGATGCCCTGTAACTCACTAGGGAATTCCTTGGAAAAATGAAGAGGTATGCCTCTAGGGAGCAAGGAGGTTTCACTCTTTTTCTTTTTCAGGTACACCACAGACAAGATGGGTAAAACCCCTCCATTCCTTCAGGATCCCCATTGGGATGCATTCTTAGAAACTGGAAAAAATTTGACCCTGAAAATCTCAAGAAAAAGAGGCTGATCTTCTTTTGTAACATAGCTTGGCCTTACCATAAACTAGGAGATGGGGAAGTTTGGCTTGAAAGTGGGAGCAACAATTACAACTCTATATCCAGTTAGACCTGTTTTGTAAAAGGTTGGGCAAATGGTCAGAGGTTCCCTATGTTCAAGCCTTCTTGGCACAATCTAGCCCACTATTCTGAGACAAGGGAGGTAGCCCCTCTAGGGGTCAATAATGACATCCTAGATGACCCCCTTCTAAGTTTCCCACCTGTCAGGGGGAACCAAGTAGGCCCCAGTTCACAAGCCTCTGTTCCCACCTCAGAGGAATTAACCTCTTCTCCACCCCACTACCAGAAACCTAGTCCAATGGGGCATACTCGGAGTGGAGACACCTATGTCCCCTCAGCTCCTGGCTCCTGCCCCTAAAGAAAGTATTTAGCAGGTACAGAAGGCTCTATTTG
The DNA here is from genome assembly GCA_004026765.1 of Micronycteris hirsuta. NCBI lineage: Eukaryota > Metazoa > Chordata > Mammalia > Chiroptera > Phyllostomidae > Micronycteris > Micronycteris hirsuta. The sequence continues at coordinate 4,450 of PVJI01006123.1, forward strand.
GGTACATGTGCCCTTTTCAATAGCTGACCTGCAGCGCAAAGATAGGCTAGGAAACTTCTCTGAAGATCCCTCACGCTTCACTACTAACTTCCAAATCTTAGTCCTTGCCTTTAATATGTCCTGGAGAGAATTTTATATACCATATTTTGCTGTGTATAATGTGTTTCTCTGTGTAATGCGTACCCACATTTTTGACCCAAATTTTCAGGAAAAAAGTCTTTTGTTTTAATTTTTTAATTCAATTATTTATTTATTTATTTATATTTATAAACATAGTCAATTATTGTATTCCAGAGTATTATTTTGCATACAGATATCATTATTACCTTCTAGAGTTATACTTTTAATGCATAAGCATAAATAAAGAATTAAAAACATTTATAGATATGGAATTAGTACTACGCATGTATAATGCAGATCTCTTGCAGAGGCTTACTCTGTCCTTGATTCTTATGCAACCTCTCTCCTCTAGTTCAATTAACATTATGGGGGTTGAAGGGAAATCTTAAACTTGCTTTCACATAACCCCTCTTACCTGTCAATTTGAAAGCCCAATTTTTAAACATTCTTTTCTAATTATTCCTCAATGTCCTTTACTGATGCTAGGATGAGATCTCTTGGCCAAATTGAGGGCCATTTTGAAGTTTCAGGAGGTCCCAGTTAAGATCTTTACAATTATGTTAGCCAATAAAATAAAATTAAAAAATGGCATTCCAGAAAAAATTTTACAGAATGTACGTCCCCTAATTTGGGACTCTGGAGTTCCTGAAAAGCAAAGACTGTCCAAACAGTTCAAATTCACTTAAATCCCAGGACAGCCCATCCCTATAGGAAATAATATCCTAAAGGGTCTGCAGCCCGTCATAGAAAAATCTGTAACACATGGGCTGCTAGTACCCTGTCAATCCCCCTGCAGTGCTCCAACTCTCCCTGTTCTTAAACTGACAGGGGAGTAGAGATTGGTCCAGGATTTAAGGCTAGTTAATGAGGCTGTCATTCCTCTCCATCCTCTTGTAGCAAACACTTACATCATGCTAACTCAAGTTCCAGACTATGCTCAGTGGTATACAGTTTTAGACTTGAAAGATGCCTTCTTTGGCATCCCTGTCCACCCAGATTCCCAATACCTGTTCGCATTTGAGTGGACAGACCCCAAAACAATGACCCATCAGCCATATACCTGGATAGTACTGCTACAAGGGTTTAGAGATAGCTTTCACCTGTCCACAAGAGCATTAGAAAAAGATCTAAGGGAATTACAATTATAAGAGGGAGCTGTCTTACAATATATAGATAACCTAGTCTGCAGCCTTTCAAAGGTAGCCTCAGATTGTAACACTATCCAAACTCTGAATTTTTGGGGGGACTAGGGATATTGAGTCTTTAAGAAAAAGGCTAAAGTTACTAGATAAAAGGTAAACTATTTAGGAGATATCGTAAGTCCAGGATCTAGACAACTGTCACAAGAAAGAATAAAAACAATCACTGACGAACACCACCTGCTATCAAACAACAACTCTGCTCTTTCCAGGAATGGCTGGATATTGCAGAATTTGGATCCCAAGCTTTGGATTAATTTCAAAACCTTTATAAAAAGCCACTAAGGGACCAGACACCAAATCCATTATGTGGGGGAAAGGAACATGATCAGGCTTTTAATGAAATCAAGCACACCCTAATTGAGACTCTAGCTCTACTAATTTAAACAAGCCTTTCTCTTTATACACAACAGAGAAGCAGTGACTAGCCTTAGGCATCTTAGTCCAACCACTAGGTAGGAATCTCAACCAGTAGCATGTTTCTCTTAAAAGCTATACAATATAGCAACCAGATGGCCTCCGTTTCTAAGAGCAGCTGCAGCCACTGCCATACTAACAGAGGAAGCTGCTAAGTTAACCCTTGGGCCCAAGTTAGAGGTCTTAACTCCACATCAGATACAAGGAGTACTAGAAATGAAAGGGCATCTCTGGTACACAGGAAATAGGTTAACCAAATATCAGGTCCTTCTTCTGGACAATCCTGAAGTAGTTATAAAAAACTATAATACCTTAAATCCAGCCTCCTTAATGCCTACAGAATCATCTCCAGACTTGACTCATTTATGCTCCAAGATTATTTATCTTACCTATTCCAGTAGAACTGACTTGCTAGACCCACCCTTAGAAAGCCGTGATGAAGAGTGGTTCACTGATGGAAGCAGCTTTGCACAGAATGGGCAGTGAAATGTGGGATATGCAGTCATTAGTTTATATAACATCATTGAGGCACAACCCCTTCCACCCTCAACAGGCTGAAATTATGGCCCTTATTCTAGGACAAGGAAGATGGTTTAATATCTGTATAGATTCCAAATATGCCTTCCTTGCTCTGCATGCTCATGCTGCCAGATGGAAAGAAAGGGGGTGCCTTACTGTTAGAAATTCCCCCATTAAACAAGGACCAGAAATCCTAAATCTACTAGAAGCAGTTAAGTTCCCTGAGCAAGTGGAAGTCATGCACTGCAAAGTTCTCCAGAAGGATGTCTCCAATCTCCCAGGGACATAAAAGGGTAGATCAAGAGACAAAGAAGGCAGCACTAGGGACTGCCAAACAACTAGCCTGATTCCCCTGTGTGAATGGCTCAGATATCAAGTCCAAATAAACACCTGGGGAGATACTTGGGCTTTGGAGCAAGGGGGCATCCATGAAAGACCTTGGATATACACTGGCCAAAATCTCTTCTTACCCCAGGCCTCCTAGTAGAAAGTTTTAAAGGCTTTGTCTGACTCCTTCCACATAGGAAGGAATGCCACAACACTAATGGTTAACAAATTATTTGTAGGCAAAGGACTAACAACTACCATAAAGAATATTTTCCAGGAACACCCTTTGTGCCTACACTAACCCTGGGAAAAAAGCATCCCTTCCCCTGCTGTTAGAGCCATTCAGCAGGGGGCTGAACTACCCTAAGGGGTGCTGAGAGTCCCTAGCATCTAGGACAGTAAAGAGCAAGAAGGCGGTGTGTGAGTTGCCCATAATTGGTGCACCTCAAGGACAGCGCAACTGGTGGACTTAAGGCCTAGGCTGGACGCAGAAGGACACTGAGGAACTGGGATGGAGGCTGAACAACAGCAAAGAGTGCTGCTCAGGAAGGGAGAAAAGCAAAACCAATCCCTCCCTAGCCTAACCAACCAAGACAACCAGCAGAACAGGCCAGACAGGTGTAAAGCCACCTGAAGGCTTTCTTTTATTTTTAAATTCCTTCTTCCTTTCCGTCCTGTTTCTTTTTTTATTCCTTCTTCCTTCCTTTCCTTTATTATTCCTTCTTCCTTCCTACTTTTATGTATTTTTTAATTTAAATGTTTTTCTTTTAATTCCTTTCTTTCCTTCTTTCTTTTTTATTCCCCTTCCCTCCTTCTTTTTTAAAATTTTAATGTTTTAAATTCCTTCTCCCTTCCATTCCTTCTATCTTTTTATTCCTTCTTCTTCCTTCCTTTCCTTTTTAATTCCTTCTTCCTTCCTTATTTTTTTAAATTCCTTCTTCCTTTTTTCCCCTCTCTTTCTCTTTTTTACTTCACTCCTTCCTTCCTTCCTTTCCTTTTTTTATTCCTTCTCCCTTCCTTCCTTCCCACCTTTTATTTTCTTCTTTTCCCACAGGTCACACATTAAAACCTGGAGCTCTGAAAAGACCAGAGTTAGACCCAAACAGGAATCATCCCAAAAACAGAGACAGGGAGATAACTTTCACTTTGCTACTCCAGAGAACTTGCAAGGTGGGAACAATACACCAGTACATCTGCTGGAAGAGGAAACCTACCAACAAAGGAACCACCAACAGATAACAGCAGAAGAAGGTGAAGGAGGGAGTGGAAGCCACACTAACCTCAATCCAGGACTGATCTGGAAATACAACTAAATGGTGGAGAAATTACCCACAAAAAACAACTGAACAAGAGCGAGAGAGAAGCCTAAAACCTTGTACACACAGAAGAACCAGCTTCAACAAAGCCTGTCCACACCTGCACAACAGAATACAAGAGGTGGTGGATGGAGTGACCCTCAGTTAACCAGCTGGAGGGAAGGACACACCAAAGAAAGACACAACAATCAAAACCCAAAGACATACAGAGAGCCAACATAAACAACAGCCCAAGACCAGTGAGCTCAGGAGACCAAGGAGACTGCACCACTGAATCTCACAGGTATTTTACCACAGAAGTTCACACCAGAAACCCAGGGAGTCAGAATAGATCAATTTAAAAAGCAGAGGCTAACAAGAACAGCCTCACAAACAATGGGAAGACAAAGAAACAATTCCCAAATGAAAGGAAAGGAGGAAGCCCCAGAAAAAATGCTAAATGAAATAGAAGCAAGTCAACTATCAGATATTGAGTTCAAAGCACTGGTTATCAGGAAGCTCAATGAGCTCACAGAGAATTATCAGAAACTACAGGGAAACTACAAAGAACTCACTGCAAACTATATCAACATAAAAAAGGAAATAGAAACTATTAACAAGGGCCAAGAGGCAATGAAGAATACAATATCTGAACTGAAGAACACAGAAGTAATCAAAAGCAGGCTTGATGAAACAGAGGGTTGGATCAACAAGTTGGAGGACAAGGTAGAAAAAAAAAAAACACCCAGAAAGAGCAAGAAAAGGAAAAGAGGCTCAGAAAAAATGAAGAGGGATTAAGGGAAATGCAGGACAACATAAAACGTAATAATATCTGTATAATAGTGATAGCAGAAGGAGAAGAAGAAGAGCAACGGATAGAAAATCTGTTTGAAAAAGTAATGATGGAAAATTTCCCAAATTTGATGAAAGAAAACGTCAAACAAATCCAGGAAACACACAGAGTCTCAATCAAGAGGAACCCAAACAGGCCCACTTTAAGACACATCATCATTAAAATGGCAAAATTCCAAGACAAAGAGGGAATCTTAAAGGCAGCGAGGAAGAAACCGAAAGTAACATACAAGGGAGCCCCGATAAGGCTAGCAGCTGACTTCTCAATGGAAACACTCCAAGCCAGAAGAGAATGGCAAGAAATATTCCAATTAATGAGAACGAGGGGCCTGCAACCAAGGCTATTACATCCAACAAGGCTCTTAATCAAGATAAAAGGCCAAATAAGGAGCTTCCCAGACGAAAGGCGTCTAAAAGAATACACCTCCACCAAACCAGTTCTGCAAGCGATGCTAAAGGGACTGCTTAAAGAAAAGGAAGGAAAAGAGAGAGAGAAACACAGGTACAAAAAATGGCAATGAATAAGTACACATCAATAATAACCTCAAACATAAATGGATTAAATGCTCCAATCAAAAGACAGAGTAGCTGAATGGATAAGAAAGCATGAACCACACATATGCTGCCTACAAGAGACCAACCTCAGGGCTAAAGACCTATACAGACTGAAAGTGAAGGGCTGGAAACAAATTTTCCAAGCAAATGGACAGGAAAAAAAAGCCAGGGTACCAATACTCATATCAGACAAAATAGACTTCAAAAAAACGGTCATCAAGAGAGACCCAGAAGGACACTTCATAATACTCAAGGGAAGAATCCACCAAGAAGACATAAACATTGTAAATATATATGCACCCAACATAGGAGCACCCAATTACATCAAGAAAATCTTGGAGGACTTCAAGAAAGATATTGATAGCAACACAATTATAGTAGGGGATTTTAACATCTCACTGTCAAAAATGGACAGATCTTCCAAACAAAATATCAACAAAGATATTGTGGCATTGAACAATGCCTTAGATGAAATGGACTTAACTGATATATATAAAGCCTTTGATCCCAAAGAAGCTAAATACACATTCTTTTCAAATGTACATGGAACATTTTCAAAGATAGACCACGTGATAGGAGACAAAACAAGCCTCAACAAATTCAAGAAAATTGAAATCATATCAAGTATTTTCTCCAACCACAGGGACTGAAACTAAAAACCAACCCCAAGGAAAAAACCTCAAAACACTCAAACTCATAGAGATTGAATAGCATGCTATTAAACAATGAATGGGTCAAGAAAGAGATTAGGGAAGAAATAGAAAAGTTTCTGGAAACAAATGAAAATGAACTCACAACAACCCAAAACTTATGGGGCACAGCGAAGGCAGTCCTGAGAGGGAAGTTCATAGTAATACAGGCCTACCTAAAAAAGATAGAAACATTTCAAATAAACAACCTAACCCTACGCCTACAAGAACTCAAGGAACAACAACAAAGACAGCCCAGAACAAGTAGAAGGAACGAAATAACCAAGATCAGAGCAGAATTAAGTGACAGAGACTAAAAGCACAATTCTAAAGATCAATAAATCCAGGAGCTGGTTCTTTGAAAAGATAAATAAAATCGACATGACTTTAAGCAGGCTCATCAAGAAAAAAAGAGAGAGGACCCAAATAAACACAATCAGAAATGAAAGAGGAAAGATTACAACTGACGCCACAGAAATACAAAGGATTGTAAGAAATTACTATGAAGAACTGTATGCCAAGAAATTTGAAAACCTAGGTGACATGGACAAATTTCTAGAAAAATATAATCTTCCAAAACTGAATGAAGCAGAAACAGAAAGCCTGAACAGACCAATAACAGTTGATGAAATTGAAGCAGTAATCAAAAAACTCCTGACCAGGTGGTTTCACAGGAGAATTCTACAAAGCATGTAAGGGAGAGCTAACCCTATCCTTTGTAGACTATTCCAAAAAATCCAAAATGATGAAAGGCCACCAAACTCTTTTTGTGAAGCCAGCATCATCCTAAACCCCAAACCAGATAAAGACACAACAAAGAAAGAAAACTTCAGACCAATATTGCTGATGAACATAGACACTAAAATCCTCAACAAAATATTGGCAAACTGCATCCAGCAATACATTAAAAAGATCATACACTATGACCAAGTGGGATTCATCCAGGGATGCAAGGATGGTACAATATTCACAAATTAATAAACATAATACATCACATAAACAAAAGACAAAAATCACATGATCGTATCAATAGATGTAGAAAAAGCATTTGATAAGGTACAGCACCCATTTATGATAAAAAGAAAGCACTCAGCAAAGTGGGAATAGAGGGAGCATTCCTCAACATAATAAAGGCCATTATGAGAGACCTAGATCCAACATCATACTCAATGGGCAAAAACTAAAATCTTTCCCACTAAGATCAGGAACAAGACAAGGTTGTCCACTATCACCACTTCTATTCAACATTGTATTGGAAATTTTAGCTACAGCAGTCAGACAAGAAGAGGAAATAAAAGGCATCCAAATTGGAAAGGAGGAAAAAAAAAACTGTCATTGTTTACAGATGATATGATAGTGTACATAGAAAACCCTATAGACTCTGCCAAAAAACTGCTTGACATAATAAATGAATTTGACAAAACAGCGGGATACAAAGTCAATATCCGGAAATCAAAGGTATTTTCGTATACCAACAATGAAACACCAGAAGCAGAAATCAGGGGGGAAAAATCCCATTTGATATAGCAACAAGAAAAATAATGTACCTAGGAATAAACCTAACCAAGGAGGTAAGAGACCCGTACTCAGAAAACTACACAACACTGAAGAAAGAAATCATGGAAGACACAAACAAATGGAAACATATACTGTGTTCATGGATCAGGAGAATTAACATCATCAAAATGTCCATACTACTCAAAGCAATTTATAGATTCAATGCAATACCTATTAAAGTACCAATGGCATATTTCACAGATATAGAACAAACATTTCAAAAATTTATATGGAACCATAAATGACTCCAAATAGCTGCAGCAATTTTGAGAAAGAAGAGCGAAGTACGGGGGATCACAATACCTTATACCAAACTGTATTATTACCAGGCCACTGTAATCAAAACAGCCTGGTACTGGCATAAAAACAGACAGATGGATCAATGGAACAGAATAGAGAGCCAAGAAATAAACCCAAGTCTCTACAGTCAATTAATTTTCAACAAAGGGGGCAGCAGCATAAAATGGAGTAAAAATAGCCTCTTCAACAAATGGTTTTAGGAGAGCTGGACAGATACATTAAAAAAAAATGATACTCAAGCACTAACTTACACCATACACAAAAATAAATTCAAGGTGGATAAAAGATTTAAACATAAGTCGTGACACCATTAATGTCCTAGAGGAGAACATAGGCAGGAAAATCTCAGATATTTCACGCAGCAGTATTTTCACTGATATGTCCCCTAGAGCAAGGGACATAAAGGAAAGAATAAAAAAATGGACCTCATCAAAATAAAAAGCCTCTGCACGGCTAAAGAAAACAGTATTAAAATAAAAACAGAACCAACCATATGGGAAAACGTATTTGCTAATGATACCTCAGAAAACAGTTTAATCTCCAAAATATATAAAGAACTCACGTGACTCCACTCCAGGAAGACAAGCAACCTAATTAAAAATGGACAAAGGACTTGAACAGACACTTCTCCAAGGAGGACATACAGAGTGTCCAGAGACACATGAAAAGATGCTCAGTATCTCTAGCTATCAGAGAGATGCAAATTGAAACCACAATGAGATACCACCTCACATTGGTCAGAATGGCCATCATATACAAAGCAACAAACAACAAGTGTTGGAGAGGTTGTGGAGAAAAGGGATCCCTAGTGCACTGTTGGTGGGATTGCAGACTGGTGAAACCACTATGGAAAACAGTATGAAATTTCCTCAGAAAACTAAAAATGAATCTGCCTTTTGACTTGGCAATTTCACTGCCAGGATTATATCCTAAGAACCCTGAAACACCAATTCAAAAGAACCTATGCACCCCAATGTTCATAGCAGCACAATTTACAATGGCCAAGTGCTGAAAGCAACCTAAGTGTCCATCAGCAAATTAATGGTTAAAAAAACTATGGTTCATTTATACAATGGAATTCTATGCAGCAGAAAGAAAGAAAGAGCTCCTACCCTTTGCGACAGCATGGATGGAACTGGAAAGCATTATGCCAAGGGAAATAAGCCAGGCAGTGAAAGACAAATACCATATGATCTCACCTTTAACAGGAACCTAATCAGAAAAACAAACAAACAAGGAAAATATAACCAAAGACACTGAAATTGAGAGCAAGCTGACAGTGACCAGAGGGGAGAAGAGAGGGAATTTTAGGGGGAAAGGGTGAAGTGTTTGCAGGAGCAACTATAAAGGACACATGGATAATAATGGGGGGTGGAGGCAGGAGAGAGGTGGGGAGGGCTCAGTGGTTGGGCAGGGGTAGATGGAAAGGCAGAAAACTGTACTTGAACAATTGAAAAATAAAAACACTATAAAGCCTGTAATCATTCAATAGAAGGAAGACATTCTGTGGTGGCCATTTTCTGGCCAGAGATGGCCCACTTCTATGTCTTGGGAGGTGTACTTTCCTTAATAAATTCCCCGCTTGCTTTGCTTTATATCTGTGTGGTTTGTCCAATTCTTTGTTTGCAATCCCCAAGAGCCTGGACCCCATCTCCATCTACAACACTACCTGCAACATGTATGCATACCCTAAGTTCCAGTCAAGTAATGGTGATCTCTTGAGGTGGGGCACACTGGTGCAGGCAGCTTCAGTCCTGAAATACCATTTGCAAGGCGGTCACAGCCTCAAGCCAGGGGTCCCTCTGGCCCAAGGGACAGAGTGTCACCAGTGGCATTCCCCCTTGTACTTATGGCATGGTGCCTGAGGTGGCTTTTCACAGTTTGGACATTCCTTGGCACAGTTTCCTGCCTTTTGACATATAAGGTACTTAGTGTCCTTGGTAATGGACCTGGAAAGGCTAGTGGGATATGGCTGTCCTGTAAAGGCAGCTAAAATCTGGGTGTGTCTAACCTCCTCCCTTTTTCCCTTCTCCTGAGCTCTGGTGTCTCCTGATCCCAGTTGTAGAAGACTGTATTGGCTGTGGTTAACATCTTTTAAGGAGATTACATGATTCTGGATAAGCTTCTGGAGCTTTCTCCTAATATCAGAGACAGATTATGTTAGAAACCTATCTTTTAGCATGACCTGGCCTTCATATGATTCTAAATCTAGGTTGGTGTGCTTGATAAGTGCCTCTTATAGCTTTTCCAAAAATGTGGTGGGATGCTCATCTGGTCCTTGGCTGACAGCATTGACCTTGGAATAGTTAGTAGCCTTCTGTTGGCCTGCCTGGAGAACCACTTTAATGCAAACTAGAAAGTGATTTCCTTCCCATTTTGGGGAAGAGTTATAGTCCTATTCATGGTCTACCAGTGGAACTGACTCTCCTATGGGGTGTTTGCTATCAGATGGGTATAAATTGTTAGTAATCTTTCTGGTTTCCTTTATTACCTTTTCCTGCTCAAGATCTGATAAGGTCTGCCTCAAGACAACTATAGTGTCCTTCCAGGATAATTCGTAGGCTAAGATATTGGAATGCATTTTATGTACTTATCTGGGTTGTTGGAGTAGCTTACCAAATCTGCCTCAATGTATTTAAGTTCTGTGAGAGAGAAGGGGTTATTTACTGAGAGCCGTGCTCTTCTGCAGCCTCAATTAATGGTAAAAGCTTAGTTGGTAGAGAGGGCCTAGGGCTGGAAGGTTTGAAGGTTTCTCATTGAGTTAGAGGTCCCAGATATGGCAGTAGTGATGAGGATGTTGAAGGTATCTCTTCTAAAGGGGTTTTTCCTAAAGGCAAGGGTGTGGAATGGTTACTGGATGGCATTGTGGTAGGAGTTAGCTTAGATTTCTAGCACAGATCCCCTCTGCCCCTCAAACAAGGAATTTCTGACCACCTGACTGGGCATTTGAAAAGACATCAAGTTGGAATATGGTATTGTTATTTAAGCTTCTGTGTAGTGGCCAGAATTCCCTGTTAGCTAATTGATATTGAAGGCAAGCAGTGTTGTAAAAGTGTATGAGTTTTTTCTTCTTTACAGTTTTGGATCAAACTGTGACCAGTTGGAAAGATATAGCCTGGTGGGGTCCACCCTGGAATGAATGGACTCCTTATTTCCCATCTGGAAGGAAGAAACACCAAGAGATTAGAAGGCCCAGCATCCTGGGGTGTAATCTGAGGGCTTGGTATCCCAGGACCCAAGACCTGCACATCCAGAAATGATGTCTCCATTATGGATGGTTCCTTCCAGGAGATGGGAGCATTTTTCCCTACCTTACTTCAACCAATGAGAAGGAGTTCACCAATTGGCAAGATCTCCATAGTTTAATGGTCACTTCCAGGAGCCAGAGAGGATCAACCAAGGGGAGGGGGAGAGGGTAAAATTTAGAATGTAAGGAAATGCTAGTGGTCTAGGGTATGGTGTAAATCTTAGGGTAGCCTTCCTTGTCTGCGGGAATAGTGCTTTCCCTCTTATGTCGGTTGTAGTCTGGGGGCTGGGTGACCCTGAGGTAGCATAGGGCTTAAAGCTGTGGCTGACAAGTGAGCCTTTTGTTTCCATCAGGTGGTGGCCGTTTGCTCTTCCTCTGCCCTATTTTGATTGTTAAAAAACACTGAAAGTTATTTCTACCAGTTTCTCAGTGAGGCTCTGGGGTCCCAAGGCTAGCTTTTGTAACTTTCTCCCAATGTCTGGGGTTGTCTGCTAGATAAAATGTATCACCGGAAGTGTTCAGCCCTCAGCAGACTCAGGGTTGATGTTTGTGTAAAGCTTCAGTTAATTGTCCCTGGAAAAGGGCAGGATTTTTATTTTTCCCCTTTTGTCCTTCATCTATCCTAGTTTGATAGACCCAGTTAGGGTCAGGCAACAGTCGGAAAGAATAATTTACAAATCACTCTAAGTTAGGTCATAAGTCAGTGATTACAGTATAAAAGGAATTTACTTTTTTGTAACAACATTTTGAATCAATTAATCTGTTTCCCACTATCTAATTGTACCTGAGGTTTCTGGGAAATAACAATTCGCTTTTGAAAATTAAAGGGAGCCTTTGGCTTTTTCGTTTGTCATTAAAATTATATTTGCCATCCATTTATTACCTTTCCTTTTCTTTTTTTTAAATTATTTTATTGTTGCTCAATTACAGTTGTCTGCATTTACCCCCCACCCCACCCCCACTCCTGACCCCAGGCAAACCCACCTCCCTCCCTTGCTTCCACCCTCCCCCTTGGTTTTGTCCATGTGTCCTTTATAGCAGTTCCTGAGTACCCTTGTCCCCATTATCACCTCCCCCCTCCCCTCTGGTTACTGTCAGATTGTTCTAAATTTCAATGTCTCTAGTTATATTTTGTTTCTCTGGTTATATTTTGCTTGCTTACTTCACAAGCGTCTTGGCTGTGACTGACCTGAAGAACACTCTTCCTTATGTTGGCTGGTTTTGCTTTTCTTATCCCAGTGAGATCCGTGTTCCCCAGTAGCTGATCTGGCCTTGTGCCTTCTCTCATAAGTCCTTATATAAATCCCTTTAACATTTCATATAGTAAAGGCTGTGTGATGATGTACTCCTTGAACTTGACCTTATCTGAGAAGCACTTTATCTGCCCTTCCATTCTAAATGAAAGTTGTGCTGGAAAGAGTATTCTTGGTTGTAGGTCCTTGCTTTTCATGATTTGAAATATGTCTCTCCAGCCCCTTCTTGCTTGGAAGGTCTCCTTTGAGAAATCCGCTGACAGTCTTATGGGAATTCCTTTGTAGGTAACTGTCTCCTTTTCTCTTGCTGCTTGTAGGATTCTCTCCTTATTTTTAATCTTGGGTAATGTTATTATGATGTGCCTTGGTGTGTTCCTCTTTGGGTCCCGCTTCTTTGGGGTTTTCTGAGCTTCTTGGACTTCCTGGAAGTCTATTTCCTTTGCCAGATTTGGGAAATTCTCGTTCATTATCTGTTCAAATATATGTTCAATTTCTTGATGTTCCTCTTCTCCTTCTGGCAGCCCTATGATCCGGATGTTGGGTCGTTTACAAATGTCTCAGAGGTTCCTGAGGCCCTCCTCATTTTTTTGAATTCTTGTTTCTTCCTTCTGGTCCACCCTATTGGTTTGAGTCCCAGCTTCCTTCTTTTTCCTATTGGTTCCCTGTGTATCTTCCCTCATTTTCTTTAGCATATTCTTCATTTGTTCATTTATTTGTGTCCACCTTTCTTCCAATTTTGTGAGCATCCTGATTACCAGTATTTTAAACTGAGCATCTGATAGGTTGGCTATGTCCTGGTCCATTAGTTATAATTTGTTCTGATCTTTCATTTTGGCCATTTTCATTCTTTTTATCTCGGCGCACCTGTTACTTTAATGGGCCGGCATCTTAGGCGTTCACTGGTGACCGGCAACCTAGGTCACTTTGTTGTGACGTTTCCTCTGGGGGAGGGGCCTGGGAGGGAGCAATGACGCCTGCTCTGTTCACCGCCACTCTCTATCACCCTCCGCTCCCCAGTTCCTTACTGCCTTTTCTGCCAGTCTTGGCCCTGCTGATTCCCACTGGCCTCTTCAGTTACACCGCTGGCTGCTGGCTTCACTTGTTGCTCAGGGCCGCGCTTTGGCTAGGCGCTCAAGGCATGAATCCCTCCGGACAAATTGCCTCTTGCTCCGCTTCTCCACCCAGCTTTGGCCCACTTACCAGCCTGGATGTATGTCCTGTCCAACTTCTTGGGTGTCCGACTTCCCCTCAGTTCGATTCTGTTCATTCTGGTTGTTTATTTTTTGCTATTTAACTTGTTGTTTAAACTCTCTGGTTGTGAGTGGCAGCACAGTGTGTCCACCTACGCCTCCATCTTGGCGGAAGTCCCCTTTTCTTTCTTATTCCTAGTGTTTCCTCATTTCTATTTCCCTTCTTGACTTTCCTATTCCAATGACCTTTCTTCCTGTATGTCTCTTTCCTTTATCTTTTATTTTTGATCCTTACCTTTTCAATTTGCACAGACCCTCTATGATTTACACAGACCTTCTGCAATGTAAGCAATCCTCATTCAACTTTCCCAGTCCCTTTTTAACTCATCTAGAAATCATCAACCCAGTTTCAGTTCTATTCCCTACTGGCAGATACAGTGCTCAAAAGTGAGCTGTTTTATTATCTACTGACAACTGCAAAGAGGTTGGAGAAGGAAGGGGGAGATATCAGGCTTGGCTGACGTTCAGCTGCCTCAGTTTTAAAAGCACCAGTTTTGGGGACTTCTGGTCAAAATGCAGTGTAGGTAGACATGGCTCACCTCTTCACACAACCACATCAAAATTACAACTAAAATATAGAACAACCATCACTGAGGAATGTCACAGGTTGACACAGGTAACCAGGTTCTTGGGGATTGGGGCTAAAGAATTGAACTGAACACACAGAGTTTATAGCAAAAAGAAGGAGAGCAGATTTATTAAGTGATAGTACACTACACAGAATATGGGAGCAGGCCAACACTGAGCAGAGATTAACCTTAAGGGGCTGGAGGGATTCTATTCTTATATGGCAGATATTTCCTGGCTAGTTTTGGTGGGCTTTTATTGCACATAGACACATAGTTATATTACTTTAAACCTACTGTGCATGTTTTCTCCCACGATTTTCTTTGATTGGCCACCAGAGAGGAGGGGTAGCACAATGTTTGTTTATTATAGTGCTATTAAAATGAAGCAGGGGTTATGTAGCATCTTCTTCACAGGTGCATTCATGATTCACTATGATTCAGCACTTTTTCAGAAAGCGGAAACAACTGGTCTCAGAACAGGGTCTCTGTCCTGTATGTATGTCCTTTATCCATAAAGGACACTTCCGGGGCACCTTCGGAGTTTCCTCCTTCCTGACTATCTCCTACCTCAGGAACAGCATAAATCAAGCTTAATGGAGGTCTGACAACTATGAAATTGAGTTGAACTGAAGTCTGACAACTACAGAATTAAAGAAACCACATCCATCCAGACTGGTAGGAGGGGCACAGCTGCAGAATGGGCTGGTCCCACACCCATGTGGATAAAAATTCAGGAGGGATATCTTGGGAGCAATGATTCCCAGACCCACACCAGCACCCCGAGCCCAGGATTCCAGTGCCAGGAAGATAAGTCCTCACAACTTCTGGCTGCAAAAACCAGCAGGGGTTGATTACTTCCAGCCATGATGGAGGCATAGGTAGACACACTGTGCCTCCTCGCACAACCAAAAGAAGGACAAAAACAATTTAAAAACAAAAAACAACCAGAACTGACAGAAACGCAAACTGTATGGAAGTCCGACAACCAAGGAGTTAAAGAAAACACATTCATGCAGACTGGTAGGAAGGGCAGAGCCATGCAGCCAGGCGGCAGCTGGCAGCCCCAGTGGGACCCAGCAAGGCCGAGGCTGGTGGACTGAGTGGTCCCACATTCGAGTGCATATAAAGGAACAACTGGGGAGAGAAACAAACTGCGGAACCCGGTGCTCCAGCTCTGGGAAATAAAGCCTCAAACCCAACTGAAAACACCTATGGGGGTTGAGGCTGCAGCAGGAGTAACCCTCAGTCTCACAGGAGAGTTTTTTGGAGAGACCCACAGGATCCTAAAAAGTATACAACCCCCCCCCCCCCCGCCTCGGGAATCAGCACAGAAGGGCCCACTTTGCTTGTGGGTAGTGGGGGAAGTGACTGAAAGCTGGCAGAGAGCGGAGCAAGCACCATTGTACCCTCTCAGACCACGAACAGCTTCCCCACAAACAGCATCACAACACAACGACGTGGGTTACCTTATCCTGGTGAATACCTAAGGCTCTACTCCTTATATGTTACTGAAGCGCCAAGAAAAAAAAATGGCCCAAATGAAAGAATAGATCAAAGCTCCAGAAAAAATACAGCTAAGCGATGAAGAGATAGTCAACCTATCAGATACACAGTTCAAAACACTGGTAATCAGGATGATCACAGAATTGGTTGAATTTGGTCACAAATTAGATGAAAAAATGAAGGCTATGCTAAGTGAAATAAAGGAAAATATACAGGGAACCAATAGTGATGGGAAGAAAACTGGGACTCAAATCAGTGGTGTGGACCACAAGGAAGAAAAAAACATTCAACCAGAAAAGAATGAAGAAACAAGAATTCAAAAAAATGAGAAGAGGCTTAGGAACCTCCAGGACATCTTTAAACGTTCTAACATCTGAATTATAGGGGTACCAGAAGGAGAACAGGAAGAGCAACAAATTTAAAACTTATTTGAACAAATAATGAAGGAGAACTTCCCCAATCTAGCAAAGGAAATAGACTTCCAGGAAGTTCAGGAAGCGCAGAGAGTCCCAAAGAGGCTGGACCCAAGGAGGAACACACCAAGACACATCATAATTACATTATCCAAGATTAAAAATAAGGAGAGAATCTAAGAAGCAGCAAGAGAAAAGGAGACAATTACCTACAAAGGAGTTCCCATAAGATATCAGCTGATTTCTTAAAAGAAACCTTACAGGCAAGGGCTGGAAAGAAGTATACCAAGTCATGAAAGGCAAGAACCTACATCCAAAAATACTCTATCCAGCACAACTTTCATTTAGAATGGAAGGGCAGATAAAGTGCTTCTCAGATAAGGTCAAGTTCAAGGAGTTCATCATCACCAAGCCCTTATTATATGAAATGTTAAAGGGATATATCTAAGAAAAAGGAGAAAAAAAATGTGAACAATAAAATAACAGCAAACTCAAAGTTGTTAACAACCACACCTAAAACAAAAGCAAAAGCAAACTAAGCAAACAACTAGAACAGGAACAGAACCACAGAAATGGAGATGACATGGAGGGATATCAACAGGGCAGCGGGAGAGAGGGAGAAAAGGTACAGAGAATAAGTAGCATAAATGGTAGGTAGAAAATAGACAGGGGGAAGTTAAGAATAGTATAGGAAATGTAGAAGCCAAAGAACTTATATGTATGACCCATGGACATGGACTAAAGGGGGGAATGTGGGTGGGAGGGGGTGTGCAGGGCAGAGGGGATAAAAAAGAAAAAAAAAAACCCAGTAGGGGTTGAGTTGAGGAAAGAAACTTCTGGAGAACCAAACAGTCCCTCTTAAAGAATCCCATAACCGGACTCACCTACTCAGACTCACTCTCTGAGTTTCAGCACTGGGGAGCACCTTGAAAGGCACCAGTGACATACAGGGAGAAACTGAAGTGTCTGGAATCAAGGTGAGCAGAGGCCATTGTCCCTTTGCTAAACCCTCCCCCCACAGAGCCAGTAAGCAGGTGCCATATCTGAGACCCCAACAACCTGACTAACAGTTTGACTCACCTTGAAGATCCCCAGAAGCTCTGCCCTACCCAGTTTATAGGCCCACCCAAGCTGCTTCTCCATAAGAATGGCTGGTTTTGGCCCCTAAATCCTATCAAACAAGCAACAGCTGGCTTCAGTGAGCCCTAGAAGCAACCAGATTAGAATCCCAGTTTGGCTTTGCCTGGGAATCTCTAAACCCAGCACAAGTAGCAGCCATCTCAGATTGATTTATAGCTCAGGCAGGGTGCCCTGGGTAAAACAGGTAGGGGCTGACCTTGGCCTGCACCACCCAGGAAAGTCCAGGGCCAGTGAACCCAATGAACAGCTACAGACCATGTTGGAGCACCACCACCCTGTTCCTGCACAGCTGATCCTCCATGGATAGTGGAGGTTGGTGATCAGTGGTCACAGTTAGTCCTTGCAGCTGGCTGGCCTGGGTAAATCTCTCCCATTGATCTACCAACAGCAACCAAGTCTCAACTACAAGAGGAGGGTATACTCAGCCTTCAAGTCGAGTACCCAGCTTGGATGATAGGGGAGGCTGTGCCACTGTACCCTATAGGACACCTACTACATTAGGCCACGCCAGCAAGACACAGAATCATAGCAGCTCTACCTAACACATAGAAACAAACACAGGGAGGTTGCCAAAATGAGGAGACAAAGAAACATGGCCAAAATGAAAGAACAGATCAAAGCTCCCCAAAAAAGAACTAAAAAAGAATGGAGGCAAGCAATCTATCAGATGCAGAGTTCAAAACACTGGTTATAAGAATCCTCAAGAGTCTTAGTGAGGACCTCAACAGCATAAAAAGGATCCAGTCAGAAATGAAGGATTCACTAGTTGAAATAAAGAACAATATACAGGGAAAGAACAGTACGGTGGATGAAGCTGAGAATCAAATCAATGATTGGGAACATAAGGAAGTGAAAAACAGCCATCAGAACAGCAAGAAGAAAAAAGAATCCTCCCAAAATGAGAAAAGTATAAGCAGCCTCTGGAACAACTTCAAGAGGTCCAACATTCACATCATCAGGGTGCCAGAAGGAGAAGAGCAAGAGCAAGAAATTGGAAATCTATTTGAAAATACTGTGAAAGACAACTTCCCTAATTTGGTAAAGGAAACAGACATGCAAGTCCAGGAGGCACAGAGAGTCCCAAACAATATGGATACAAAGAGGCCCACTCCAAGACATATCATAATTAAAATACCAAAGGTTAAAGATAAAGAGACTCTTAAAAGCAGCAAGAGAGAAAAGCAGTTAGTTACCAGATGGTTGCCAGATGGGAGGTGGTGTGGAGGAATGGGAGAAGAGGTGAGGAGATTAAGTATGAATAGGTAGTTACAGAATAGCCATGGGGATGTAACATACAGTATAGTAAAGGTAGTAGCCAAAGAACTTATATACATGGCCCATGGACATGAATAATGGTGTGGGGATTGCCTGGGGTGGGAGGGGGCACTGAATGGAGGTGGGTAAAGGGGGAAAAATCAGGAAAACTGTAATAGCATAATCAATAAAATATAACTTTAAAAAAGAAAATGTCAGTAAATAAAAGTACCAGTTTTTCTCTTTGTAGGCTAAGTGGAGGCAGTCTGGCGTCCTCACCCAGTTTGGGTAACTAAGGGAAGCAGTGCTCCCATAGCCTTGGAGGGGCCTGATAATTAGTGTTCTCCTAGCCTCGAGACTGGGTCCCATAAAGTGTTCCCGTAACATGAAGTGGACTGGCATGCACAGAATTATGTTATGTTATGTAATGTCCTGGAAGTTTTCCGGTTTTGTTCTCCTCTAGTACTTAAACAAGTAGGGGCTTCTCACTAGTTAGAGAGACACGCAAGGGGACAGGTGCCATGATGAGTGCCATGCTGGGGAGCAAGGGCCATGACATGTGCCATGCAGAGACATGCAGATAGACACGCAGCTTGCAGCATGCGTGGCTTGCCCACCTGTGAATAAAGGCATGCCGGACACCCCAACGGCTCTGTGAATATTTTTCTGTCTGCACAAATATCATGAACCTGCCCAGCCTTGAAGGGTCACAACACACTCTTTTACATTGAAAGAGGGAAATTATTGCTTCTGGAGACAGAGAAACAAAGGAAAGATTTAGGGGGGAGGAAGTAACAGGAGAGACCTGAGGCAAGCTGCTTTGGCTCCTTAGAAAAATTATAGAAGAGGAGAGAGCCAAAGCGAGGAAAATGGGGCCCTGGAGGCAGGATGGGGGTTAAGCCCATGTTGAGCTTCAGTTGCCCACTGCTCCCTTGGCTGTAAGTCTCCTTGGGACCCTTAGAATTTAGGAGGAAATAAAAGGTTCATGCCTAAGAAGGTGCACAGCTATTTCTCAAAAGGGAGAGAGCAAGACATTTGCCAGTGTTGGTATATTACACAAATACCAACACAGTCCCTCCAGGGAGAGAAGTAACAGGCTTACAACAGGTTAATGATTCAAATTAATTGTTCCCTGGCCATGGTTTAAAGGCAGAAAGGACTACGGGATTTTGAGTATCGGGTCTGAGTGTGCTGTTTTGTGAGAGGGGCTCCTTAAGGCCATTACCCCTTTGGTCATCCCCAGCTCTCTTATGTGCCTGTGTCTCCCCTGGTTCTCTAAAACAGCCGGGGGGGCTCGAAGTGCTGGGTAAATAACCCTTATTTTGCACATCTCCGGATGAGCCAAAGTTACGTTACTGCGATGAGAGTTCCCTATGAGGCCCCCATATGTCTTAGGGATTGACCCCAGACAGCTCCGTGAGGTCCCCACTCACACAGGGACGCCTGAAAACTCAAACTGGAGGGAGGATGTGCTTCTTCAGTCTTCAGAGCCCAGGAAAACCTGAGCACGCATTTTAGATTTTATCTTTGTTTCTGCCTCCAAACACAGGCCTGCATGTTTGAATAACCCATCCTCCCACTGCTGCATCTTGCTTTTAACCCCAAAGGTGAAACGGGCAATAAAATATTGCCAGTGGTACTGTACCCACTGCATTCTGGGCAACTGGAAACAAAGGGTGGGCCCCAAGTTACTGGGGAGACCAGAATCAGGGGCTTCTCCTCTTTAGTTCTTGCCTTGCTTGCAAGAGAAGAATTCAGACAAGACACAGCATGTATAGTGGAAATGCGATGTTTATTTATGAAATACATATGAGCATGAATCTGCAAGCAGGCATCTGGCTAATCTGAATACCCCACATATAGAGGAAATAAAGTTGTTAGTAAGTTTGTTTTAATACACTTCAGCCAGAAGCTACAAGTGGGCACCCAGCTAATCTGAGTGCCAACTATTTGGGTTCAGGGGTTGTATATTTTCCTCAGTTTTTAGGTTCTCCCTCCTCTTCTCCCTTTCAGACCTTGGGGCAGTTATAAAGGCTCTCTTTCCCAGCTAGTGGAGATAGTACACACAGAATTTCAAGGGCTCCCCTTCTGCGCTGTCATAGCCTTGCTGGTAATGTTTGGAATGCCTGGCAATCTTATCAGACTGGGCTCAGGACTGCTGGGTCAGTGGGTGTTCCTCCCCTTTTGTTTCTAGCCTTCTGTTTTAAGTTATGCTTTAAGAATAAACTGCAGTGGTGTCTGTATCCCTGGCATTGCCCCATTGGGCTGTGAGCACTTGGAGGGCAGTGGCAAAAGGTACCTCCGGGGATGGGGAGGTCGAAAAGTAAGCCTTGCCATGTCCCACCTTGGTCTAGGACCAATCCTCCTGCCTTTGACCTGTGCTCCAGGCCCCTAAGTAAGGGCTCTTCCTACTGCTGTTGTGTCCTCCTCTCTTACATAGAAAGATGAACCAATTTCAGAGCAGAAGGATTTATTTCAATGTGGTGTCAGGCTCCAATCAGGGTAGCAGACCACAGTGGGTATTTTTGTCAGGGTTATTCTAAGGCACAGAATCAACAGGTTGTGTATGGATGAAGAGTAGAGAAAGAGCAAGAGAGGGAGAGGAATGGGAGAGGGGAGAGAGAGAGAGGGAGATTGATTTTTAAGGAATTGGCTGACATGATTGTAGAGGCTTTACAAATCCAAAATCTGCAGGCTGGCAGGGTAGAGCCCCAGGGAAGAGTTGCAATTTAAGTCCAAAGGTGATCTGCTGGCAGAATTCCCTCTCCTCCTGGGAAGTCAGTCTTTCTTTATTACAGCCTTCAATTGGTTGGATGAGGTCCACCCGCATTATGGAGTTAATCTGCTTTACTCAAAGTCCACCAATTTAAACTGTAAATCACATTCAAAAACACCTTCACAGGAACATTCAGAATAAAGTTTGGCTAAATATCTGGGCACTGTTGCATAACCAAGTTGACTTATAAACTTAACAATCACTGTACACTCCTTGTCAACTTGACACTTATACAAATCAGCTTAACAATACTTAATCTCCAAATAAAGACAATAGTAAGTTCATAACTCCACCTAATACAACACAACTATCCTGTGAACAACTGATAAAGCACTAATCCTTTCCCCAGAAGAGGAGGAAAAGTCCTCGTGAAGTTTACTTGATGGTCCATAACTTATTGAAATATTGAAAATATATTAAGTAAGCATAACTTAAGTGCTATGATGTAAAATTAACAGTACTATGATATACGAGGTCTGTCCAGAAGGTATCCAGCCATGTAATATGGAAATAGAGACATTTATTGAAGAACATACAAAATACAAGAAACATGGTACATAGGACAATGACACCTCAGTCCCCTTCAAAGTAGGCACCTTGGAGCCTCACACGGTTCTCCCAATCACCATCAGCTGCCCCATCATATTTTCTCGAATCTCATCGATGGTCTGAAATCTTTTCCCTTTCAAAGGTGATTTTAGTTTTGGGAAAAAACCAAAGTCACAGAGTGGCAAATCTGAGCTGTAGAGGGGCTGAGTCACCTGGGTGATTTGATGTTTCACCAAAAACTCTGCATGAGACGTGATGCATGAGCAGGGGCGTTGTCGTGATGAAGCTGCCAATCACCAGTTGCCCATAACTGTGGACTTCCGTATCATCCAAATAGTTTTCATGGAGGAATGTTCAAGCTTGACACAAAATATGATAATCTGATGCAGCTTCATTGCTCTACTCACTCATTTTGAATGTGACAGTCACACAGTACACATGCTCATTCAACAGTGTCTACCTCCCCCACTGACTAGTACAGTGAAGTTGTCATTGCTCACACATGCGCATTCCAGTCCACTCTTCTTGGCTGCCAGGTTCCGTCAATGTTGCACAAACCCTTCTTGTTATATTAACAATGGCTGGACTTTTTCTGGACAGACCTCACTGATATAATATAAAGTCAAAACATTTTATGTTACATGATAAAGGGGATAAGAAAAGAAAAAAAATAAGGATATCGTACATTCTCCTTTCCCAAAATAAAGAAGAAATACTCATGACAATTATAGCCCTTGTTTGTATAACTGGTCACATGGTTGTAGCTGGTCTTTATAATTACCTTTTCCCACTACCCATTCCATTTTCCCTTTGCGCTCAGCTGGCCATGGTTCTTAACCTGGTGGGGTGACCTAAAGCTTCATTCACAAAGGATCTGGGCCATTAGTATTCCTGCCTGAATTCGGTTGTTGTAGTTTCCCATTGACTTTAATCACAGAACATGGTAATACTAAGAGAGACCCTAATGGAGCTGTATTCCAGATATACTCCTTTACCTCCATTGTGATGTTCAAGGGTTGTGTTTTGGCCCCACCTTCTTGCATCTGAGCCTGTCCAAAGTCACTTGGCCATCTTGAAATTTTTCTCACGTCCCGATTCTGGGTCATGTTCAGGACACTCTCATTCTGTCCAGGCCAGTTCCTGTGCTCATTTATGCTCACAAATACTTGGCAGGGAGAGCTCAAGATGGAGTTGGTTAGAGCTGCTCTTTAGCATAATTTTTTCTTATGTGTCCCCAAGCAGAGGCACCTACCCTTGACCTCTCTGCTTGTCAGAGGGCCAAACTCACAGATATTCTAAGCTTAAAATAAACAGTTGCAAAGCTGAACTTTGCCTCAATGACAAACACACAAACATCCAAAACTCCAAATATTGTACTTTATCATTAGTTGGCTTCAGTTACTGTGAGTATGAGAATTCCCTTCCCAGCTAAAGGCAATCATTGAAACAATACATATAAAGCCTGGAAGAGGTCTATTGGGACGTCTTTTATATCCTATTAACTGCAAATTAAGAGGATATAGGTGTATCTGGCTTGTAACTTGCCTGGAGAGGATCCTGCGTGCTGACAGTGCTGAGGGAGCCTTGCTCCGTGCCCACTAAGGTGAGAGAATGCCGAACGTGAGAACTATCAGCAGAAGGAAAACCTTCAAGTCTTGGGAAAAGCCTGGTGTGAAGGGAATGGGCTTTTGGAAAGAGGTACTGGCAACCCCAAAACAAGAAGCAGCAGCTTTGCTATTCAATTTCCCTTCTGAAGTAGCAGGTTCTGTCCTGCTACTTGGCAGAATAAGCAGAAAATATACTTAATAGACAGTCAGTAGAAAAATATTAAGTAATATTTGAAAATATATTAAGTAAGCATATGGTTTTATGTCCTGGCTTTTAAAATAGTTTACTGTGACATATTCTTTGAAAAAAATAGAATTTGAAGTTCAGAAATTAAATCAGATTTAAGGGTTAAGAATCTTGTCCTACATTTTTGTCTTTTGAAGTTTATATGATAAGTTAGGACCTACAATTACTTTTCCTAACTGAGGGAATCAGATCATGGCACCTGTATTGTCCTCACTGAACGCAGTTTCTGTATAATTTCTAAGTAATTCCAGCTTCTGTTAAATTACAGAAAGAATGCCCAACTGGTTTTAAAAAATTATGTTCTCCAAATAGCCTGTAAGTGTGGATTTGTATCCTAGTCTTTCAAAGCAAAAGCCTTCAGACAATTGGTGGTGAGCTTAACACGTTAAGCATGGCGTCTGTCTGTGGGGACTGACAGTGAATTTTTCATTTGGGTGACATCAGTGCATGGGATCAGCAGTACCAAGGTTAAAAAATAAATGTTGTAATTTTAATGAAGTTTTGCATTGGCTGCACCATTGTGCGCCTGTTTATACTCTAACTCAATACCCGTCGAGTGGTCACCGGCCTGCCACCTGAACGGAAAGCCCAGGAAAATCAGCTCCGCGCTTAACGTGTTAAAAAAGTCTTCATAGTGGGACAGACTTGGTTGGCTAGGATCTGTCTTTGCCACTTCCTAGCTGTGTTGCTGTGGGCAAGTTATTTAACTTCTCAAAGCCTCAACTTCCTCAGCTGCAAAATGAGGATAATAATTGGCTTCCAGGAACAAAGCCCAATGCCTGGGATATAATAAGAGCTCAGTACACATCACCTGAAGGAAGGAAGGAAGGTTTATGCGTCGCTGTAGCTTGGGGTGGGATGAACAGAGGTGGAGGTACAGTTGTTTTTTATCTCCCTATATTTTACCCTCTTCAAAGATCCCAATTACCTCAAAAGAATTTTGCTTAAATTTCCAGTCTATGACCCCCAACTCTGTGGCTTAAACAAACATTTTAATTAATTAAATCTATTAAAGTTAAGAGACAGAAAGGGGGTTGGGATGCAGGTACTGATGCTGCTCTTCTTTCTCCCTTAAAGTCCCAGAACTCGTCTTCCTTGCTCATTCATTTAAGGGAAAACACTGGGCCTCCAGTTCTCACTCACTGGTAGAATTCCGTATTATGGTCATGTGAAGATCATGGGCTCTTTTGAATACACTAGATTCTGAGCATCACGGCTTTGTTTTAGAATACTCTGTTGGGCCTTTTCTTTCCTTCACTGTCAATTATAGAAAAAGCCACCTGATACTTCTAAAATTCTGTAGGGTAAGGGCAAGATTTCTTGCCCCCCAAAAAAAATTTTAAGGAAAATTCAATTGCATCAAGACAAACAGAGGACTGTGGGTTTGAGATAGTACGAGATGGTGATATTATTCTCTACCCTCCAGCAGAACTAAACAGCGCTGCATATGTGTGTGGGCTCCTGCAGGGCTTTGAGGTGGCTGGCTCTCTGCAGGATTTCACTGCACCATCTGGCATTCAGTGCTTAACACCGAGGGCAGAGAAGACCAGGGGCATTCAAAGATGGGGCAGGGCCAGACCTAACATGGGAGGGATGGGGCCTAGGAAGATGAGGCCATGGGTAGCTTGAGCTGGGACTCAAGAATGGTGTGAGCTGGAAGGCAATTAGGAGCTGATATAGGGGCAGGAGTAACCACTGTGGCTCTGAGCAGGAGTTATTTTCTGAGGGTGCTTCATTCCTACTGACAATTGTTCAGGATGCTACGTCTTTTACAAAGCCTGCCCTGAACATCTGCCAGAACTCCAACTACACTGACATATCCCTTTTTTAGACTTACAGGAAACTTCTAATAATTTGTTTAGCTTATATACATATCTTGTTTACCTCTTTGAAGACAGGGCCTAAGGGCTCTTTGTCTCCCAAACCTAGCTTGGTAATTAGAAACAACACTCTCTTGGTGTTGAAATGAGATGCAAATGTGCTAAGTATCTAAGACCCTGGCCTGAGATCTCTTTTCCAGGCAGAGGAATTGCTTTTAGGGGCGGGAGGTGCGGGGGAGGTTAGGGGGCTGTAGGAAGGAGACAGAATGTTGGCACAGGCTGTGTTAGGAGTGACCTGGGTTCCACGCTGTTTCTGCATCCATGTTCAATCCCAGAGCTGAGTTTTTGCAGTTTCAAAGTGAGCAGCCAGGACCTTGAAAGGAAGGGAGAGGTTTAAGGTGGGGCTGATTATGGCTTTGTGAGACTCTCACCTAGTCTAGCCCCTCAGTGGGCCTTCTCTCCTGGGAGTCTTTGTTGCTGATACAGGGACAGGAGCAAACATTGTGACTCTCTGGGTAGGGGGCTCTTCTGAGGGAAATTGCCTGCCTCTGAGAGCTTATTAGTGATGTCCCGGAGAGTGGGGCAACTGGGAAAGAAAAGGAGCAAAAGCTCAAACTGAACAAATCAATTCCTTGTTAGCAGGCTGGGAAAGCTCTGGTGAGAATGAGTCCTGGAAAGTGGACTGAGATACCACTTTTGGGTTATTTTTTGGCTTAATCTGGGTTCCCCCCAAGAAGACCTTGAACAAGGACTTGTGTCTAGGTAGTTTATTTTGGGAATGAATCCCAAGAAACAGGAGTGGAGGACTGGGAAGAGTCAAACAGGCAAGGGGTGGAGGGAGAGAAAGGTAATCCAAGGGTGCATTACTGAGTTGCTCAAGTTGGGCACTACCATGGGCAACTGGAGCTCTATCATCTTAGGAGCAGAATTCCCCACTGCAAGAATAGAAGAGGGGAGTATTTCTCCACCAGCTCCTGTCCACCTTGGTCAGGGGTTGTCCCATGAGGTGTTAGTTCCTTTACACTTTAGGGTTTACGCACATGTCAGAATGGCAGTCACTTCTTAAAGGAGTCCCAGGCTGCAGTGACAGAGAAGCCCTGAGGCAAGAAGATACCAGGTACAGCTGAGGCAAGTGCTCTTGGGTTACACCTATATGAAGCTGGTTGTCATAGCAAAGCTGGGGTAAAAGGATAGGATGGGAAGATGAGGTTAGCCACAGGAAGAGTCTGATATAACCACAGGCAGGTCAAGCATTCTTTTCCTGTCTTTATCAAAAGGACAATATTTTCATTTAATTCTCAGTCCAAAGCAGGACTTACAGTTTTCCTAGGTGGGATATTAATTCCCCTTTAATTAACTGCTTTCCCAGCAATACCTAACCCTGAAAGTGTAACCTGGTGGCTCAAAGTAGCAACTCATTGTTATGGCTGATATACAGAGAATAACTCTTTTGAAACACAGCACTGAAGCAAGTTACTCTGGCTTGAATCTGTCTGTGAAATGGGCAGAGAGAACCAAGTGCATCCTCCCTCCATGACTGTTCCAGTTTTCAAGGCTCTGTGTGCCAGGAGCTGGGAATAAAGAAGACATAGCCTTGGCCCCGAAGAAGCTCGTGGTATGGAGCTGACAGGTTTCTTTAAAGCCCCACTAGGCCAGTTAACTCCGAAACACTCCCCCTCCCCCCATTTTCATCTGCCTGGTCCCTTTCCAATCAGTCCTTATCTGCCAATAATTTGCCCAGATAATTTCCTTTCCTCCTCAGCCCATTTCTTATTCTGGAGGCTTGTTGTAGGTGGGGCAGCCTGGTCTGTGTCCACCGTCCTCTGCCATTATACTGCTGAAACTCTGGGAAGCTGTGCTATTCAACTATTTTTAAAGACCCTTCAGAGAAAATCTTTAAATAAATTTCAGCTGATTAAAAGATAAATTTAAAAATCAACTAATGGAGCAGGGAAACCATTTAATCTCTCATCTAAACAGAGCCTATCAAGAGTGAAAGGGATGCTACTAAGCATTCTGCTGACTGGGGAACTAGAATATAAGGTTATGTTCTACCTTTGAAACATGTTCTGGGAGTTTGGTGAATTTCTAAATTTGTGAATACTGTGGTAGCTTATACACTTCTCACACAAGACTCAGCAGAGTTTAAATTCCTCAGAATTACTGAATTTGTTATGAATAAATAGCAATGGTTATGCAATAATGAGATTTGAATGCTGAGATTTAGCTTGCCGCACTTGGTAACTGAGTTACTTCTGTACATCAGTTTCAACGTAATTAAATCTATTTTATACACAATGGAATTTAAAAGAATTATCTAGTCCTAAACTATATGTGGTTATATTGGTATATTCTTAGGACTCTACATAGATTTTACAATTCCTATCATGCAAAACGGGGACATGCCCTTATGAAAACAAAAGCTCAAACATGAGAATGACTCGTTAGCCCATAACTTACAATTATTGGTGTTATTATGTTATTATTTTAGTTATATATACATGTTACAAAACGTGTATGTATTGAACACAAATAATGTTGATAGCCTTATATTTTGAGGAAAAATATTTGACTATCTTTTAAAAATATTTTATTCTTTATGTTATTACAGTTGCCCCAATTTTTCCCCCTTTCCGCTACCCCCAGCCCCCTAAGACTGTATCTTTACAAACATATATTTGTTGGCAGAGATGTCCAATTAAAAAAAAAGCAATACTAAAAATACAATTAGAATAAATAAATAAAAGAATAAAAATCAACCAACCAACCCTGGTGAGCTCTAAAGACAGCAAACATGCATAGGACCTGGAAGGAGCCTCTTCCACACCAGGGTTCCCTCACTTCCTGAAGCAGTGACTTTTCCCGCGCCAGTTCCAGGAGGGGAACGGGGTGAGATCTGCGCCCGGTTTAGCTGCGAGACGGACCGGCAGCAGGGGGAGCCCAGCAAGGACGGGTAGCTGGGCGCTTAACGATTGGGTAACCGCTGTGGGGAGCAGGGCCAAGCCAGATGCCCCAGCGCCAAGGAGGTGGCGCGGGAGCACTCCCCGCCCTGGCGACGTCCGCCGGCGAGACCCGCCTGCGCCGCTAGAACGCCAGCACCCGAGGTGTCTAGGCGCATCCGGGTATCTGAGGCCTCAGGCGTGCGAGCGGTGAACCGCCTTAGAGAAGGAAACGGCGGCAGCGCCCCCAGTCCGTCCTCCAAGCCTGAGGTGCGGGTCCCGGTGAAGAGCCGGGTTTAGGCAGGCGCACCAGCAAAGCCCTCCGCAGCCAGGGCCCCGTGCCCATTGGTTTGGGGTAAGAGGAGGGGTCTGCATCTCTGCCGCGGTGCGCCGGCGCCCTCTGCTTAGTTTGGTTTGGCCTTGCACCGGCCCTGTGCCCTGTTTCGGATTGCGGGTGGGGCGGGCGGTTGCGGCGTAGACGAGGTCGTAAGATGGACCGATCCCTCCCGTACCCCTTTCAGCTTCAGATGGTCCTCACCCGCCGCCCTCCTGGGCCTTCTGTCTGCCCTATGAGAACCTCACCTGGCGTTACTCAGTATAAGGTGCTCTGCAGGAGGAGGTTGAAAAGCGGCCCCGAGGCTCCCAGTAAAACCCTCCGGACTCATACTTCCCTGCTGCCGCATTGTACAGAAGGGGGCCCCGGCTCCAAAAAGGGAATGAACCGGTCCAAGGTCACACTGTAGTCCTGCTTTCCAGTCCCGGGCCCTGAGCACTGCTCCCTTCTCCATCGTATCTCCTCTTAATGCCCGGCACCCCTCCTAACCCTCCCGTGCCCTCCAGGAGGCTCCCTTCCCTCGTGCTGCGGCCTTGGGAAGGAAGCTAGGCGGAGGTCAGGCCGCCGGTACAGCTGTCTTGACACTAGGCAGGCCGGCGGTTGCTGGAATACTGGGCGAGCCACAGGACAGGGAAAGGACGAGGACCAAGCAAGGTGGCAGCGCTGCGAGGGCAGCTTGGGGATGCTGGTGTAGGGGAGGGAGGACGAGAGCCAATGGGGCCCAGGGGCCGCCGCGCTTCGTCGGGCGATGCCGCTTCAGCCAATGGGAGCTCGGCTCTGGGCGAGCCCCTGCGGCTACCCGCCTCAGGCCAGCCGAAGGAAAGTCGGCCTTAGATTGGCTACGTCGTACTGCGCGCGGCGGCCGCGCCTGCGCATCTCAGGCGTCGCGCGCTTTGAGACGGCCGCTGCGGGCCTCTGGCGCGCTTTCCTGCTGGGTACGGGATGTCGCCGGGCGCGTAGTTGAGGTCTGCGCTGTTTTTTCCGGTCAGTCATGCAGATTCTGAACGTAGTTAGCTGATGCAGAGTCGCCGTCTAACCTTACGAGGGGGTGCAGAGGCAAATATTTCATTGTGGATGGCTGCCTGCAAGCCTCTTGCTGCCGGGATCCTGTATGACGCAGCTACTGTACTTTCTACCCGAGCGCTGGCTTCCGATCCTGTACATGGCATACACCCGTGGCGGGCGAGGAAGCTGACTTTTGAAATGTGTATAACTTTAATACTCTCTTTCAATACACTTTTCTAGAGCGTCTGCTTTCTATCAGGCACCATAATCGATATTTTGCAGGAGCCAGAAATCAGTGGTACAACACGTGGGTCCTTTGTGTGGGGCACTCACAGTCCAGGTGGGGGCTGTGAATGGTTGTAAACAGAAATACATACCTCTAATAGTACCCTCTCTAGGTAAGTGCTGTTACAGATGCACAGAAGCAATCAGTGAAATGTGAATTTGGGGAGAGAGAGGTTTTTTGACTTAGGAGATCAAGAAAAACATCTTGAAGAAGGCGTTAATTTGAATCAGTAGGACTTGATCAGAAGTCAGATTTCGTATAGTATGAGGAAAGCCGGTAAATTGGAAAAGTATAGGGCTTGTTGAGGGATGGTGTGGCAAATGGTATAATGAGTAGGATGAAAGAAGTATAGTTGGAGATGGGATTTGGAGGGGTCCTGGTAAGGACCAGTTTCTCAGCTTGTATTTGAAATGTGGTAAGTTGTTATGAGCAGAACGTCTTCATCTGTCAGTTGGATTCACTTGATCTGCAACAAAATCTTGAAAGTATCTGTAATTCTTTCTTCTTCCACATCTTCCAAATCGTAGTGGACTCTACCTTGAAAACATAGCCGGACTGACCATTTCTAATTACCTCCATGGTTTTCACCAGGGCTGGTAACCCTTTATGTCTCCCCACTGGTGAGTAACTTTTCTCATTTCACTTAAGTTGTGCAGTATGCAACCCGCATGGTTGTACATTGTAGCCCCTGATTACAGCCATAGCTTCTTAACCCACTGAGAGTTATCAAGATATAATTCTGATCATGGTATCCTTCTGCTGAAAACTCTTAATGCATTTAAATATTATTTGCCTACTGTGTACAGGGCACTGCTAGGTATTGGGATACAATGGTAAATTAAACAGACAAAACCCCCTGATCTCATATTTTATTTTCTAATAGGACTGAAAGACAAATAAGATAAATAAGCACAATATATATCATGTTGTAGTGTAAGTTGCCAAGGAGGGGAAAAAATGGAAGTAGGTAAAGGGGATACAGAATGTCAGGGTGGGATTGATATGGTGGTCAGGGAATGTCTTACTGAGTAAACATTTGATTAAAAGACTAGGTGAGAGGATGAGCCCTGTGAATAGTGAGGGGAAGAATGTTCCAGGTAGAGGGAAAAGTACAGGCAAAGGCCCTGAAGCAGAAGCTTGCCTGTCATGTTCCAAAGACAGCAAGAAGGTGTTTGTGACCGAGGTGCTATGAACAAGGATGGTGAGATCAGAGGGGTGTGGAGACCCAGATCATGTAGGGCCTTGTAGACAGTCTATACTGATTTTGGCTTTTATTCTGAGCAAGAGTTTGGTGCAGGAGTGACATGGTCTGATTCCTTTCTTTCTTTCTGCACCTTCACCCTTTTCCTGCATTTTTAATTTTTCTCAAGTACATTTTATTGTCAATATTATTTTGTATTGATTTTGGGTGTACAGCATAGTGGTTAGACAATCATACTTTACAAAGTATTCCCTTCAATATTTCCAGTGCCTATCTGCCACCATACATAGTTATAACAATATTATTGACTATATTCCCTCTGATGCACTTTATAGCCCCATGACTATTTTGTAACTACCAATTTGTATTTCTCAGTCTTTATATCTGTTTCACCCAGTCCCCCAACTCCCGACATGGTCTGATTTCTATTTCACAGGATCATGCAGGCAGTGTTGAACAGTGTCTGAAGTGGGGCTAGGATGCTTCGAAGCAGGGTTCCTAGTTGGGAGGCTGTTGCAATAATCCAGGCAAGAAGCGACGAAGGCTTAGACAAAGATGATAGCAGAGGGAAGTACTGCTCAGAGCTCACCAGCCACAGTCTCTGGAGCCAACTATGCAGCTGCCACTATTATGGCCCCGAAGCTGCTGACTCCAAGTGTGAGCAGTTCTGGAGTTACTTTAAGAAGTCGAGGGTGCTGGACACGCTGACAGGTGTTGGTAGCCTTATATGAAGAATCGTAGACACCTAATAGTGCTTTGGATTTTTTAAAGCATCACTTAGGAGCTGCTACCCCAGAAAAATCTAGAAATAAAACTGCTTCACCTAGAATGGGCAGAAATCAAAGAGAAATATGAAATTATTATAGAAGAAAATAAAAAACTGAAAACAAAGCTTGCTCAGTATGAATTACAGGAGGAGAAATGTGCTGAATAGGATTCTCGGTTAAAAAGACCCTGAAAAATAGTTTTATATGACTTGAATAGTTTATGTAGTATATAATCTTCTAAACGCATGCTATAGAACGTTTAATATGTGAAATTCACCTATTACACATTAACTGTTACAAACACCTATACTTAGGATGACCAATAAAAACTCAACCTTCTTGGGGTTTTAAAAGCAAGAGAATCCACAATGTATCCTGAAAAAAAAAAATCTAAACAGCCATCTAATTCATTACCTTAAAAGACATTCTGTTGAGAGAAACACTTTGGCTAAAAGAAAAGACATTCTGTGTGTTAGTCTGACTAGGAGTTATGGTACTAGTTTATTTTAGACAGGGAAAGTTACCATGGAGCTGTTCCTTGGTTAGTTTAGGATATGAGCAAATTTCTTTAAAATGAAGATAGTACTGTTGTTTATATTTTCTGTAGGTGTTAGATAGGACCAGAGTCTGAAGGTCTGGGCCATTTTTACTAAATGCTATCCTTGCTAAATGTTAAAATGTGGCACCGTATTGTGCAGACCAACTGTAAGCTGGATGAGCTTGACAAGACCCCAACATGATAAGTGAAGCCAACCACAAAGAAGAAATCAGCATGTAATAATCAAATAGTGTGTATAAGCAATGACTAACCCTCCTTTCATGAGACAGCTATGGATATGAATCCTCTGTCTCCTTTACTTGCATCAAGTAAATAAAACTACCTTGCAACAACCACGTCTCATTCTTGAATAGAACATCCCAAGCAATAAACCCCTTAAGTCCGGTGACATAAGCAGCTGGAGAGATCTGTGTGACGTGAAATACTTTTGCATGGGTTCCCATTTAATCTTTTGCTTGTTTATATAATGCAGAAAAATAACTCTTCTTTGCCACCACCTAGCGTTAGATAACCATTGTGTGTGCCAGTCTGAACTCTGACATCACAGTTTCATTCTATGCATGCTTGCTCTGTCTGATAATGTTCCCTTGCTTGCTCTGTGCTTCAGTGGGTCCTGCTTGCACATTGGCCTTTTCATGTTGCTTTTCTTTTTGCTATAATAGCAGTTACCCTAATTGTAATTTATATAACTAAATGGTAGCACCCTTTTCCCCTGCCTTACTTAGTTGATTAGTTGAACACAGAACAAAGACAACATTAAATTCTGGATTTACACACAAGTTGGAGTGAAAAGGGTGATGTGGAAAATTATATCTTGCAGGTATACAGTGCTTCTTTTCTCCCAAAGTATTTTTCTGGCCTTGAATTCATTTTATCTTCATTGTCCCTGTGAAGTAGGTAGGGTGAGTATGAGGAGAAGATTGGATGCTGAATTTTTAGGCCAAAGACCGATATTAACACAAATTATTTACTAACTGAGAACCTTTGGCACATCAATTAACTGCTCTGAGATTCCCTTTCCTCATCTGTTAAGTGAGAAGAATATCATATTTTGCCATGTATATATAATGTGCACTTTTTTGTCCAAATTTTCGAGGAAAAACTAAGGATGTGCATTATACATGGGTAGTGCAAATTCCATATCCATAAATGGTTTTAATTCTTTTATTTATGCTTATGCATTAAAAGTGTAACTCTAGAAAGCAATAACAATATCTGTATGCAAAATAATACCCTGGAATATGATAATCGGTTTTGTTTCTAAATATAAGTAAATAATTGAATTAAAAAATTAAAACGACTGGAGGATAGGAGTATAAGGGGACTAAATGGAAAAACTATAATAAAGGTTATATAAAAATTAAAAATCGAAAGGTTTTTTTCCTGAAAGTTTGGGCCAAAATCTTAGGTGTGCATTACACACAGGAGTGCATTATACACAGCAAAATACGGTATTATCTGTGCAGCCTACCTCACAGGGTTGTTGCGAGGGTCAAATGGTATGTATGTGAAAAATTTGTAAGTGGTAAAGCACTGTATTCTCTAAAAAAAGATAGTAGCAGAGGATCCTAGATATATTGTGAAGGTGGAGTCAGGGTTGGCTGACGACAGCTTGGCTGTGGGGTGTGTGAGAAGGAGAAAAGTCAAGAATGAAGAGGATGTAGAGGAGCAGATGCTAAGGGCCATAGCACAAGCTCAGTTTGGACAGGTGACATTTTGCGACACCTATTCAACATTTAAGTGGAGATGTTGGTTGGGCAATTGGATATATAAGTCTGGAGTTCAGAGGAGAAGGCTGGTTAGAGATAAACATTTGGGACTTGGTAGGATGTTGATCATATTTAATGCTATGAGAGCTTGCCATGGTAGTGAGAAGAGGCCAAGACTGCAGCTCTGAGACTTCACTGTTTAGTGGTCTGACCTGAATTTTGTAGGCAAGCCCTGTTCTCCTAAGGATGAAATGCCTACTTACTCTGGCAATTGTAATTTTGGGAGCTCTGGTAACACTTTCTCCGGGGAGAGGCCAATGTGTAAATATATATGTATATATAAATGAGCCCTGGCTGGTGTGGCTCAGTGGATTGAGCACCAGCCTGGAACCAAAGGGTCACTGGTTCAATTCCCAGTCAGGGCCCATACTGGGTTCTGGTCAGGTCCTCAGTAAGGGGTGTGCGAGATGTTTCTCTCCCTCTCTTTCTCCTCCCCTTCCCCTCTTTCTAAGAGTAAATAAATAAAATCTTTAAATATCTATATATATACATATATGTGTATATATATATATGTATATATATACACAGACTAATTTTTATTTAGAATCCATAACTTTGCTTAGATTAACCTGTAAACCCACTTAGTTCACCCTAGATGTCATAAGGCAAGGGTGTCCAACCTTTTGGCATCTCTGGGCCACACTGAAGGAAGACTTGTCTTGGGCCGCACATTAAATACAGAAACACTAATGAAAACTGATGGAAAAAAAAGGTCTGTGCATAATTTTCATGATATCCGCCACCACAGATAAGCAAAAAATCCTCAACATAATAACCCTAATTATGCAGCAGCCCTTTCATTAATATCTTAAAATCATCAAGCAAGTCCCAAGTTTGTGATCACTAATATAGAA
Organism: Micronycteris hirsuta; assembly: GCA_004026765.1. Taxonomy (NCBI): domain Eukaryota; kingdom Metazoa; phylum Chordata; class Mammalia; order Chiroptera; family Phyllostomidae; genus Micronycteris; species Micronycteris hirsuta. Next base: position 39,622 of record PVJI01006123.1, read on the forward strand.
AATGTACATATCTAATTAATAAAATTTAGTAATGTTGTAAATACATTTATGATTTTGTGCTGGGCTGCATTCATAGCCATCCTGGGCCGCAAGCAGCCCATGGGCAATGGGTTGGACACCCCTGTAAGATTTGTGTAACTGTATCTTTTAGTTTGCAAAGAGTTTAACAAAAGGCTTAGTAGTTAAACTTTGTCCCATATATATACCACCCCGGACACTGAATATTGCCAGAGTGGTTTGCAGGAATAAGCCCAGGGTGACTTGCAGGACCAGGGGGCTGATCTAGCTCAGACTGCCTGAAGCCAGCCAAAGTAGTCTGGAGGACCTTCTACTGACCTCTTCCTGAACTGTTCTTATTATACCCTCATTATAAACTAACATCTTCTGCCATTTTTGAATATGTGACGTATGTATAGGTATGTTTTCCGACTGCGCACGCACAGGAATGTCCCCACCTATATGTGGGATGATGACGCTCACCTTGAAGTTTATGCATGATTTCCCTGAATAAAGATGAATTGTTCGAGGATGTGCCACTTTGGGAGTGAACCCCTGGTGTGTCCTTGCTTACCAGCTGGAAATAAAATTTGTTCCTTCTCATAAAATCGTCTCAGAGTTTACTTTTGGCTAGCAACTATGGAGGATGCAGTTTGGTCCGGTAACAGACCAAGAAGTGGAGGGGTTGAGGCCCATGTTCCTGGTGTCATTATAAGATCTGCAGTGTGGCATTCTCAGACTATGGAGCAAGTATAAGGATTAATAATAATGATCTGAGAAAGAACCGGCTTTCAGTGTGTTTTAGCCAATATTGTTTTGGCTGCAAGTAACACAAATTTAAAGCTGCTTAAATCTGCATGGAGAATAAAAACATTGCACGCTACACAGAGCTGGCAGGCAGGAGAGCAGCAGGGCCTCATACACAGATCTGCCTGATGACCTATGGTTGGCATCAATGCAGCACCAACAGGAATCCCCAGTTCCGGATGGGGTGAAGAAAAATTTTATTCAGTGCAAGTAGCTCGGTTGTGATATAGCATGGCTATGAGAACAGCACCGCTGTGAGAACAGCTTAATAGTGTTAGAGCTCAATCATGAAGCAGCACAGCTGTCAGGAGGCACTGGAGTGTGGCAGCCCTGGGGCCAGCTCCTCTCTGGTTAGAGAGCTCTGCTCTGCTCTATTCCAGCCTGGTCTGGTCTGCTCTGCTCCAGATAGATATCTCTAGGGTTTTAGCTCCAGCAGGGAGACGCAGCCTTCAGTGGAAGGAGAAAGTATGCTTCTAGAATCAGAGGGGAGCTGACTTTAATATAGGCAGAAGTCCCTGTCCCCGGCTCCTGATTGGTCTGTCCTCATGCAAATGAGGACTCCAAATCCTCATAAGTCTGGTTGGTCCAAAAGGTACAGTCCTGATTTGTCAGAATGAAGCCGCTCTGATTGGATGTGAAGAGGCTGATGGATATATAGTTGTGCAGTTCTAATTGGATGGGGAAAACCTCAGTCATACTGGTTGAAATAGGATTCCAGGAACTCCTTTGTATAAGATCTAACTCAGATGGCAGAAACACAGCACAGGCAGTCAGTTCAGTGCAGAGGCAAGTAGTTCAGTGCAGGCTTCTCCCTGAAGTGCTGTTTGCATGAGAGGCCCCTCTGTAGAAATGGCTTATAGGCTCTGTTTTTTAAATTTGAGCCTAGTTAGGCACCAGGAGCCCTTCTTCGTAGGCATTTTTTTTCTCTGGGTCCACATGCTGAAGGAGGCTCTGTTGTTTTTCTCTCTCTCTCCACCTCCAACTCCACTCCTTTCTGCATATATGCCTGGCTTTTCTTTCTCTGCAGATTGGCTTTCTCCATCTCTCTGTGGCGTCAGGCCCAGTGTAGCATAACTGCCCCCTTTCTCTACCCCAGCAGCCAGATCACATGTCCCTGCCCCACAGAGGCTGATCTGCATTCTCTCTCAGTGCCAGGTAACAGAGTGATGGGGTCATCTTGGGTTGGGTGTCTCTCCCCCACCCAGTACCTCATGGCTAGGGGGATGGGTGTCTCTCCCCCACCCAGTACCTCATGGCTAGGGGGAGGTCTCACTGTCCAGCTACAGCTGCAGAGGCCAAATCATGGGAGTGAAAGGCAGGTCTGAGAATAGGGATAAAGGGAGCAGGACAGACATCCAAAAGATGACCACTGCAGAGAGCGTTTGTGACATGTTCCCTGGAGAGAACTGGCCATCTCCTAAGTCTAATCTGGTGACTAGAGTGTCTCAGACTAATCCAAATGTTAGCATTAGGTTTGCCTAATTACAGTCTCAAACACAGGTACACAAGAGTCATTGCTGTATTTGTGATAAAATGGTGGTGAGAACAATGTCTACGATATCATTTGATGTTCCTATATAATGCTTTTAGACTTTAGTTCCAGAATAGTTATTTTTCTAAGGAATAACAGGCACCTTTTTTGAATGAGGGCTTTAAAACTTGTCAGGGTGCTCTTTTGCAGGGCCTCAAGGAAGCCCCCATTAACTATGCAGTTAGCAGTCATAGCTAAATTGAGCTGGAACTTTTAGGCAAAACTATATATAATAAGCAATCAGAAGGGAAATAGCCAAAGGATAATATGTATCTATCTGGTGAGGAATGTCAAACTCAGACCCTATGATGTCCAGGCAGTTAACAACGGTGATCTGGGTTGGCTTAAGACAGTAAGTGAAAATTGATGGTATTGAGTTCAAGCATAATTTAGCTGCCTAGTAACATTGCCTTCTAAAACACTAGGCTGGCCAAATGAAACAGGTAAGTATAACAGAGGCTGCCAGTTTTTAGACCTTGGAGTCTCACACAGCTTGCTGGTCTTAAGGTCCTCAGTTTGGGGTTCCTACATGGTATGGTTCCCTTCCTCAACCCAGATTGCCCTCTCCAGTGGGACAGGGCCTTCCCTTCCCACTTGGTTGTGCCAAGGCCTATCCAGACTTCCTGTCCAGAAATAAGTGACTTCTCTTTCCTGCCTAAGGCCTGCCTTCTGTGTTACTTGTTTCTTGATGATGCCCTCATCTTTTTCAAGGCTGTCAGTACTGGGAATGTTTGTCCCTTGCAGGGGACACCTTGACCCTGACCCACAGGAATAAACCCAGAACACTGTATTTTTGGTTAGGGGGTGCTCACAGGTTACAATGGGTTATGCATTGAAAATTGAAAATTGAAAGGAGTTGCTCCTGAGAGCAGATGCAAGTGTTCTCAGTGAAGTTTAGTCCAGATAATAATTGACGTGTGAGCATTTTGATTTTGCTACAGTGTCTTATAAATCCGGTCACTGGGAGTCAAGCCCCCCCCCCCCCCCCCCGCCCCGCCACATCAAGTTTCCCTGGGACAGCTCATTGAATTCAAGGCTGAGGAGACTATCTCCCAACCCCACAATTCTTCTGCCATTCTTCAGCACCTACCTCCCACGGTCATTCCTGACTCTAAACCAATAGGCAAGTGAGGGGCATTTCAAGTTTGAGATTTTAATATTTATAGAGAATGAAGCCCAGCTCAAGGCATTAAGATGGCAAAGAACCCTGAAGAGTATGTGGGAATCCTACTGCCTATAGTACTGTGTTTGGAGTGAAAATAGCAATGTTTTTAAGAAACTTAAAAAAAGAAGAAAAAGATTTACAGGTCTACCATTCTGCATAAGAGACAACACTGTGAATAGTGCATTCATTATTCAAGGGGCTGAGCTTTTGTGCACTTTATTTTGATTCTAGCACTTTTAGGTATTGCTGACTATGAGGAAAATGAACTTCAAAGCAGCCCTCTATTTGGAGATAATATTGAAGCATTCTCTGCCACAAGTGTTGAGCAGAAGGCATAGAAAGAGCTTTAATTATAGACGACTGGATTTGAAATCACCCAGTGGTTGTGACCTCAGACTCCAGTTTTGGTGAGAGAAGTTGGAGATGTGTGTGCTCAGCCAGCTGGTCTGTGCTTGGGTGGGGTGGAGGTCACCCAGTTAAAGAATCCGAGTCCAGCATGGGCATGATGGGCATGGGCCTTCCGTGGAGGGCCCGTCTGGATGGCATGGGGGTCTGTAAGCACACCGATTATCCCCATTCAGCAGAGACTCGCTGAGTGCTTCCTTGGTGCCAGGTTTCTTCTAGGCATGGGAGATTCTGTGAAGCACAAGATGGACAAGGCACCTGGACTCACCAAGCTTATGATCTAGAAGGAGAAGATAAAGTAATGAAACAAGATAATAATTTTGGATTGAAGAGTGATCTTAAAGAGTACCACCTCTGTGTCTTGCAAGGGGTGGGGTGGGGAGCGGTTGGGGACAGCCTTTGTGAAGTCTGAAAGCTCAGAAGAACTCAGCCATCTAGAGTAAGGAAGAGCAGGGACCAGGGCCCTGAGGCAGGAAAGAGCTTGGCGTACAGGAGAAACTTCCAGAAGGTCAGTGTGGGTACAGTGCAGTGAGCCCAGGGGAGCACGGTACTAGACAAGGTTAGGAAGGGAGGCAGAGGCCGTTCCAACGGGCAAGGGAAGGAGGCTTTTAGGTAAGGGAGTCACATAACTTGACTGCAGTGCTGGCAATAGAGTATGGAGAGTAGGAGCCAAAGGGGAAGCAGGAGCCTACTGCGTGATCCAGGAAAGATCACATAAACCAAGATATCCTGTTTGTTTTCCTTTCATGAGGATTAAACAGATTAAACTTCCATCTGCCTCCTGCAGTGAACTTGCAGTGGTTGGCTAGTTAATGAGCTTATTACAGACCTGTTGGCCAAGTTAGGTTTGGGTGACAACAGCAAAAGGGCAAGACAAGAGCTGCCTCCAGGCAGAAGCACAGCAGAGGCTGGGAAGGTTCACCAGGAAAAGGGCTCTGTCTCTCTGGCTATGGTTGCCTTGCTCAGCTCCCTCCTAGCCTCCCCTTCTTCTTCTCTGAGGCCAGGAGGAGTCATAACAAGTGACCAGGACAGGGAGACAACCAAGCCACACCACGATCAACAGTTAATAATATACAAGTAGTTACGGTACTGAGTAACCTTCAGGAGACACTAAGTCTACATGGCCTTGTTGCAATAAGGTTGATTTAACCTTGAAAGGGGGTGGTGGGGTAGTGGGAGAGACTGTGTGTGTGTGTTTTAATTTAGGTTGATTAAAGTGTGCTTATTTTACAATATAACTGGAATCCCCATGCTATAGTGAGTTACGGATAAATCCAGCCTCAGAGCCAGGCCCTGTGTTTGGTGGGGTTGGAGTGAGAGGTGAGGAGCTGAGCCAAATGATACATGGTGTAGGGCTGGAAAAGCTGTCTGAGGAGGCATGTGGCCAGATTGAGACTGAAGATTGTCCTAGTCACACTGATTGATGATTTGCTAGGTATGAGGAACACAGAGAATGAGGCTCTTGGAGTTAGAATCCCTGAGAAGTTAAGCCTCTGAGTCCCTGAGTCCCCAGTGGTTGCTGCACAGCTCAGTTTGAGGAACACTAGCCTGGGCCACCCTCCTCACGCACAAATAGATGATGACTCATCCAGGGTTGCCCAATAAGTTGGTGGCATAGCCAGAACCAGAACCCAGGTTTCTAGATGTCCCATCCTCCTGATTCTTTCCATCACATGAGGCTACAGCTTAAGAGGAAGGTGCAGGAAGGTTTGCCTAATTGGACCTGGGTCAAACAGACAGGGCTGTTTGATTTTTACAACCTGTAAGAAAAATGGCCGCTCCTGCCTAAACCTCTGAGGGCAGCAAGGCAATACTAAGAGTGCATTTTGTGTTTCAGAACCTGCCAGGAGGAAGTTGTTCATTCCACCCTGTATGGCCACAATGCTGACTGCCCGCCTCTCTAGACCCCTGTCAAAGCTCCCAGGGAAAACCCTGAGTTTCCCTGGCAGAGAAAATGGAACAAGGTAAGAAACTGAATGGTGGAGGTGGCCTTGAGGGACACACTTTCTGGGCAAAGCAGAGCTCTTCACTCATGGATGACGGGTGATCCTGAAGCCTGACTCTCAGCAGTGCCTCTCAATTCCTGCAACAACCGGCAAAGGAAACTCAAAGGTGTCCTCAGAAGACAGAGACCCACATAAGGCACAGAAGAATATCTTTCATCAGTTTTTTAAACTTTTTATTTTGAGATAACTACACTGACATAAAAGTTGCCAAAACAGTACAAAGGGTTTCCGTATCTTCTTTACCTAACTTCCCCAAATGTTAACATCTTACCAAACCATAGTGCAGTCGTGAAAAGCAGGAAATTACCATTGATATGCTATTAACACACCTACACACCTGATTCAAATGTCAAAAGGTCCACTAATGGACCTTTACTGGTCCAGGATACAAACGAGGGTCCCACAGTGCACTTAGTTGTTTTGTCTCCTTACTCTCTTCCTGTTACGGACAGTTCCTGAGTCTTTGTTGTTTTTGAACTTGACCTTTGGAAGAAAGTCTCTCAATGTGGGTTTGTGTGATGTCCTCCTGTTTAGATATGGGTATTCATGTTTGGAAAAGTGCCACCCGTGTGATGTGGTGTCTTCTCTGCAATGCATCGGGAGGCCCAAGACATTTCTGTCTGATGTGTGCCATTACTTTGATCACCTGGGTAACTGCTCTTTTCAAACCTTACACATGAAGCCAGGTAACTAAAATGTCCTGAGACTTCACTGAACTGCTTTTGTGATTTAGAGAAAGCTAAATACAAATTAAACAACGAGCTCTTCTTTGAGAGCTCTGGGATTGCCCTTTCCAAGGGGATTTAGTGCACTCTGCTTCCTCATTTTCCTCTGTTGCATTAGCTGTCCTCAGGGCAAATGTGTCAGCAGAGGTCTAGGAGGGAGGCCCAGGTGGGTGAGGAGGATGAAAGGGGTCACTGTGCCTGCATCAGGCAGAAGGGCTTTGGGTGGGGAAAAACTATGGCTTGGTCATTTTGCTTGGATCTCAGTTGGCAAGGGCCTCATAATTCTGTCCCCACCTTTGGGTGGGTCCTGTGATAGCATCCTTAACAATTGACCTTACAACCCTGACGTGGATCCTGGCCTGCAGAATCCATGTGTTGTGGCCATTTGATAAACAAATGCACATGGACTACAGAAGTCCTGTGGAGAAAAAGGGCTGGCATGGCCACTCTCTAAGTGAGAGAGGGGCCCAGAGAGCCAGACCCCTGCCTGGACAGGCTTTTATTGCTTTTCTGGGCATATTACATTGAGGGTGGTTTTCATTTACTATGTACAGGTCCTATGCATAGGTTCACTGTAGGTGATTACCTTTTACAGATAACAAAGGAAGAATGTTGCTAATTACTTCAAAGAGAGGATGTTACAGATCCAGGGGAAAAGTGGTTGGACTGGTTAGACTCCATACTTGGGAGGTTTAGCTCAGATTTTAGGAAGTTGAAGTAAGCCCTCCTGCCTCAATTCAGGGTGGGGGAGTTTAACAAGAGCAAGCCTCATAGCATCCTAGGTATAATGCAGGCCTGATTTCCCCACAGGAAAACCTGTCTGAGCACGTGGGGCCTGCTTGCTGAATCTCACGTCCCACTGAGTTTTTGGAGTGAGAGCTGAGCTACAATTCCCACAATATGTGGAACGGTTCTCTATACAACCCTATATCTCCAGCTATGGGGCAGACAGTACAGTACCTATCACAGCAGGCCTCCTGCCTTTGGATAGTGCTCTCAAAGTCCTTCTTCGTATGGAGCAGAAATCATTTCTCCTGTAAATTCCACCCCTTGTTCCTGAGTCTGCCCTCTCTATTCATACTGAACAAGTTAACATTTATCCCTAGAACACCCTGCCACTTCAGCCCTATCCCCCACCGCTCTGACTTCTCATTCTGCCTACATGTTTTTTTATTGCTCATCTCCCTTGGTTTCCCCACTCAGTATCCAGGTCTCCCACCTGAATGTGTCCTTTCAGCCTGAGCACCTTTTTGAGATGGGATGCCCTGAGCAAAGCACGACCCCCTCCCATGTGTGTCTGCCTCAGGGCATCGGTCACCCAGAACACTCCATCTGTCCAGACGAAAGCCCCCAGGAGTGTCTGGGTGTGGTCCCAGCCCTGACACCTGAAACCTGCTCTGCTCACTGCCTCTGCACAGTGGGCAAACTTAGGATACAACTTAGCAATATAAAGAAACAAATTTTTGATGCATACAACAATCTCAATGAATCTCCAGGGTTGATGTGGAGTGAAAAAAGCAGTCCCAAGAACATATTTGCTGATACCTCTGATAAGGGGTTAATATCCAAAATTAATAAAGAACGTATAAAGCTCAATGCCAAAAAAACCAAACAATCCAATTAAAAAGTGGGCAAAGGGCCTGAATAGACACAGCTCCAAGGAGGACAGACAGATAGCTTATAGGCATAAGAAAAGATGCTCAGTGTCACTAATCATCAGAGAAATGCCGATTAAAACCACAATGAGATATCACCTCACACCTGTCAGAATGGCCATCATCAATAAATCAACAAACAGTAAGTGCTGGAGAGAATATGGAGAAAAGGGAACACTTTTGCACTGTTGGTGGGGATGGGAGTTTGTGCAGCTACTGTGGAAAGCAGTATGGAATTACCTCAAAAAATTAAAAATGGAGCTGCCTTATGACTCAGTGATCTCACTTCTGGGTATTTATCTGAAGAAACCCAAAACACTAATTCAAAAGAATATAAGCAACCCTTTGTTCATTGGTTCAACCCATTGTTCAGCGTTATTTACAGTAGCCAAGATTTGGAAGCAGCCCAAGGACCCAGCAGTAGATGAGTGGATAAAAAAGCTGTGGTACCTTTATGCAATGGACTATTACTCAGCTGTAAAAAAGGAAATCTTACCTTTTGTAACTGCATGGGTGGACCTGGAAAACGTTATGCTAAGTGAAATAAGTCAGTCAGAGAAAGACAAATACCATATGATTTCACTTATATGTGGAATCTAATGAACAAAATAAATTAACAAACAAAATAGAGACAGACTCATAGATACAGAGAATGGACTGACAGTTGTTGAGGTGGGTATTGCGGGGCTGGGTGAAAAGGGGAAGGGAATAAGAAAAAAACCAAACCTCATAAACTTCATAGACAGACAACAGTATGATGATTACCAGAGGGAAAGGGGGATGGGGGAAGGTAAAAGAGGGTAAAGCGGGGATAAATGGTGATGGAAGGAGACTTGACTTTGGGTGGTGAACACACAATACAATATACAGATGATGTGTTATAGAATTGTACACCTGAAACCTATATAATTTTATTAATGTAACTCTAATAAATTCCATTTAAAATTTTTTAAAAAGAAAAAAGCAATCCCAAAAGGTTGCATAGTATAAAATCTCATTTATATAACATTCTTAAAATGACAAAAGTATAGAGATAGAGAACAGATTAGGCTTAAAGAGGAGGTGGGGTGGAAGGGAAGAGGGTGTGGCTATAAAAGGGTAATGTGAGGAATCCTTGTGGGGATGGAAATGCTCTGTATTTTTGCTGCCTCGATGTCAGTGTCCTGGCTGTGACATCATACTGTAGTTTTGCAAGATGTTAACATGAGGGGAAGCTGGGTAGAAGATACAGGGTATCGCTCTGTACTATTTCTTAACTGCATGTGAGTCTACAATTATTTTAAAATAAAAGGTTAGCCCGGCTGGTGTAGCTTAGTGGATTGAGTGCGGGCTGGGAACCAAAGGGTCCCGGTTCGATTCCCAGTCGGGGCACATGCCTGGGTTGCGGGCCAGGTCCCCAGTGAGGGCCATGTGAGAGGCAACCATACATTGCTTTCTCCCTCTCTTTCTCCCTCCCTTCTCCTTTCTCTAAAAATAAATAAATAAAATCTTTAAAAAATAAAATAAAATAAAATGTTAAATTAAACTATCAGACAGCAATATAAAGCCCAGGGGATAAATCATGGAATTTTCAAAAGGTTTTATTAACAAAGCTATATCACTTGAATGTTCTTCCTACACAGTGGCAAAAATGGTCACTGCAACCGATGTCCCACTTTCTACCAGCCTAGCAGCCTTGGAGGAAAGAGGACCTCCTGCTCACTAGTACCAGCAGGCTGTCCCCAGGGGCTCAGCATGGGGAGACAGTCAGTACTGCTCACTGGTGACTGAGGGTACACTGAGTTGCTTCTGCCCCAGGAACAAGGTCTAGGTGTGACCTCAGCCTGTGTTCATGGCTTCCTTTTCTCTTGCAGGTGCATACTGCAGTTTTATTCTGCCTCCTTCATCCCTGTGGGTCGTCTCACTTAAGCCGATGCAGTGAACCCAGTGAGTGGCAGCTCAGCTATCTGGGAACCAGCCAAGTGGTCAGAGTCCCCAGGCCCTGAGCCACCTCCAGAGCAGGACTTTAGAGCTTCCAGGACACTCAGAGCCACTTTCTCACATTCTTAACCCTCACCTCGCTCCCCACAAACCTCCCATCAAATGAGTTATAGAGGTTAGGAGTTTAGACTCTAGAATCCCTCAGGCCTGGTTTTAGTTTCCGTTCTATTACTTAAAATGTTGGGCACTTAAAAACTGTCTTTTTCCTCACTGATAACATGGTATAATAATCATAATTACTATATGGAGTTATTATGAGAATTAAGGATAATGCATGCACAGTGCTGTGCACGTGGTAAGTGATGATGGAGGTGACAGGGATGTTGATGATGGTGATGATGATAAGGGTGATTGCAGATGACAAAACTGAGGTCCAGGAAGGGGAAGTAACTTCCCAAGCAACATTATTAGCTGGCGGCAGAGTCTGGGTTAGAACCCAGTCTCTTGATTCTGAGTCCAAGCTTTTCCCACCATGCTATGATGCTTCTCCAGACTCAAACAGCCAGGCAGGGAGGGCCAGGCCTAGTCCACTCAGGAAACAGTAGTCGTTATTGCCCAGAGGAGGCTTGGCCACTTTGCCCTCAGGATTCTAGTTCCTAACATGGGGTATAATCTTCTAACATAGGTTGGCAGCAAAGCCGTCCTGGTCACTGGCTGTGACTCTGGATTTGGGTTCTCCTTGGCCAAGCATCTGCATTCAAAAGGCTTCCTTGTGTTTGCTGGCTGCTTGATGAAGGTAAGAGATGGGTCATCTTCGTCACCATTGTCCTTCACACATAGTCATTGTTTTGTAGGGGGGTTTTTATTGCAGTAAAATACACATAACGTAAAATTTACCATCTTAACCATTTTTAAGTGTACTTCTCAGTGGCATTAAATATATTTACATTGTCTAAATATCTCATGTAAGTACAATCCTACAGTACTTGTCTTTTTGTGACTGGCTTATTTCACTTACCATAATGTCTTCAAGGTTTGTCCATGTTGTAGCAATTTACAGAATTTCTTTTTTTGAGGCTGAATAATATTGCATTGTATACATATAATACATTACTTATCCATTCATCCATTCATGGATACGTGGGTTGCTTCCATGTTGTAGCTACTATGAATAATGCTGCTATGAACACAGGTGTACAAATATCTCTTCAAGAACCTGCTTTCATTTCTTTTGGGTATATATGCAGATGCAGAATTGTCAATCACATGGTAATTTTATTTTAATTTTTTGAGGAACCGTCAAACTGTCTTCCCCAGCAGCTGTACCATTTTACCTTCCCACTAACAGTGTACAAGGGTTCTAATTCCTCCACATCCTTGCCAATACTTGTTTTCTGTTTTTTGATAGTGGCTATCCGAATGGGTATGAATGGTATCTTATAGATTTGATTTACATTTCCCGAATGATTAGTGATATTGAGCATCTTTTCATATGTTCATTGGTCATTCATATATCTTCTTTGGAGAAATGTCTATTCAAGCCCTTTGCCTATTTTTTAATTGGGTCAGGTTTTTTGTTGTTGTTGTTGGCTTTTAGGGGTTCTCTATATGTTCTGGATATTTATCCCTTACAAGTTGTATGGTTTGCAAACATTTCCTCCCATTTTGTGGGTTATCATTTTACACTGTGGGTAGTATCTTTTGATGTACAAAATTTAAAAATTTTTGTTAGGTCCAATTTGTCTATTTTTCTTTTATTTCCTATGCTTTTGGTGTCATCCCCAAGAAATCATTGCCAAATCCAATGTCATGAAGCCTTTGTACTATGTTTCTATGTTTTCTTCTAAGAGTTTTATTGTTTTAGTTCATATATTTAGTTTCTCAATCCATTTTGAGTTTCTGTATATGGTGTTAGGTACAGGTCCAACCTCATTCTTTTGCATGTTGATATCCAGTTTTCCCAGCACATTTTCTGAAAAGACTGTCCTTTCCCCCACTGAATGGGCCTGGCACCCTTGTCAGTGGAATTTAGGGTGCATGAAGGGAAGTACTGGGGCATGAGGCTGCAAAAGTAATTAGGGGACAGTTTCTCCAATGTAGAGATCGTTACCACAGTTCACTTTTAGAACATTTCCGTTTCTCAAAAATTTCCCTCTTGAGCATTTGCACAACTGCCACACCTTCCTTTTGTCCTAAATAGCTGTCTCTGTAGATTTGTCTTTTCTGGACTATTCATATGAATGGAATCGTATAATGCATAGGCTTTTATGCCTAGCTTCTTTCAGTTAGCATAATGTTTGTGAGATTCATCCGTGTTGCAGAATGTATAGGTAGTTTGTTCCTTTATATTGCTGGATAGTGTTCTTTTGTATGGATATATTACATTTAAAAAGTTCATTCATTTTTAATGGGTTTGGATTTGGGGCCATTAAGAATAATGCTGCTATGAGCATTCACGTACATTTTTCCGTATAGATACGTTTCTACCTGGTTCCTTTTAGTAGAATTTAGAAACCAACATCTGAGCATTAAGTGTGCTCACTGCTAATGGGGCATTTGTGCTCTTTGTTCCTCTCAGTGGACAGAGCTAGAAGATGTATAAATAATCACACACATACACATATATATACGTATCTACATATTGTATCTATTTATCTCCTATCTCCATCTCCTATAAATATCACACACACATAATTTATGAGATTATACTGACCTCCTATTTCACTTCAACACAACAGCATTCTTTCTTGCTTCTCTTATTCCATATTGGTTTCTTTTTTCTCCTCTAGTTAGAACCCTGATTCCCCACTGTATCAATATATTTACTCATTTGGTTAATCCTATGACATTTACACAATAGCTTCAGAATTGCTACCTTCATCCCATTGCATTACAAACAGCAAACCTACTAAGTAGTTGTCTCAGATTGGATCTTTCAAGAAGCAGATACTGAAAAAGGATTCAATGTGTAAGAGGTTGATTTGGGAAATAACTGTAGTGGCTAAAGCAGAATGAGGCATGTAGAGGCAGGGAAATCCTTTAGATTACAATGCAGGTCTGTGAAAAGAAATTGGTAAGAAGGAAGATTAGGTAGGCAGAGCTTTCAACTGTGATCTGAGAGTCTTAGCTGGAGTGATGGGGAGTCTTTAAGCCGAGGTTACCTGTTAGAGGAGACCTGCCTCAAGCAGGAATGGCTCAGTGTACCTGCCATGCGAGGCCACTGGCTGAGAGAAGCCCCCGCAAGCATAGCTATGGCCGCGGCATTCATGCTGTGGCGGTTCTGAAGGTGTGGCAGCTGCAGACCTTCTGTCAGCTGCTCCCTCAGCAGATTGTCCTGAAGGAGGCGTACCGTGATCACCACGGTACAGCTTGAGATTTCTTTAAAGTGTTTTCATCTGTTCACTGAAGGTGTACAAAGTACTGTATTTAAAATTTACTTGGATTAATTCTTTTTTGTCTTTATCACTATATTAGTTGTTTGAAATACAGTTTGATTCATTTATTTGTATTTGTTCTTGTTGCGTTAATTTAATTTGGAATATGTAAAACATTAACAAAGCTCTAAAGTCAAAATTATTAAAAAAGGTGTGCTTTGAGCAGTGTTACTTCCCCACCTGTCTTCACCACTCCGTTCTATCCTTCCCTTATTACACAGATGTTTGCATACTGCACATAGCCTTTTACAATTAAAAATAAACTTAATATATCTTGGAAATGACTCCATATGAGTTCGTACAGATCTTTCTCACTTTTTAAAGCAGCATTATAGTACTTTACTGTGTGGGTGGACTGTAGTTTACTCCACCAGTCTTCTATATATGAACATTGTTTTTCAATATTTTGCAATTACAAATAAAGCTACAGTGAATAATCTTGTGCATATATATTTTTGTATTATTGAGGGGTTTATGTTTAAGTTAAATTCTTAGGAATGAAATTACTCTTAGGTCAAAGGGTTAAAAAATATGTCCTCATTTTAAAAGATATTTCCAAATTTTCTATAAAAGGGGCTGTGTAATTTTCTATGCCCATAAGTAATGTATGAGCACTCCTGTTTTCACACAGTTTCACCAAATGAGTGTGCATCAAGCTTTTGATTTGTACTGATCTGATAGATGAAAAATACATCTCAGTGTAGTTTGTGTTTCTTTTATTGTGAGTCTACACCCCGTGCTTTAAAAGTATGACTCAGAAGTTACATAAATATCATCTGCTCTCTCGCTGTATTGGCCAGGACTTAGTCACATGGCCTTAACTGACAGCTAGGGAGGCTGGGAAATGTAGTAGGTATTCTGAGATAATGCTTACCCTGTTTAAAGTCAGAGGTTTTACTATAATAGAAGGAAATATGGGTATTTGGGACAACTTACTGCCTCTGCTCAGTGGCTAAGACATTTTTCTTTATTTTGAAGGTAATAGGAACCCAGGGAAGGAATTTTTTAATAGTAGGTTTAATATCTTAAAAACAATATCTGTTCAATGTAAAAATTTATATAATACAAAAATGTACAAATAATAAAGTAATTTGCATTTCCATGGTCTGAACATATTTCCAGATCAGAGAAGAGTTTATTTGTCCTTTTGATTTTTACTTCTTTTGAGTTATGAAAGTATTACGTATTTGTAGTAGAGTCAAACAATACAGAAGTAGATGACATAAAAAAGTAAAGTCTTTTCAGTTCAATTTCTTGCCCCAAAGTAACTAAATGCATGCATGCACATTATTTGTGACTTTTGCTATTATAAACAAAGCCACATATCTTTGCCTAGTTTCATTAGCAATTCTTAGGAAAAAATTCTAGATGTGAAAGTGCTAGGTGGAAAGGTTTGTAGACTTTAGATTGTATTTAAATCTGCCCAGTTGCTCCCCAAAAGGCTATACCAATGCCTGCTCCCTCTGACAGTGCATGAAAGAACTTGTTTTGGGAGGGGTTTGACGGGTGGGGGTGGCATGCTTGGAGCTGGGTTCTCTGTGTAACGTGGACCTGCCAGCAGGCCTGGCAGGAGCTGTGCTGCCACAAAACGTTTTGTGTTTTAAAGTCCTTTGTCCATATGTTCAGTACGTGTACTATTGTTCTGGATTGCCCAATGATACGAGGGGGCTGAACCTGACTCCAGAGTGCAGGGCAGAGCTGCTCAGTGCTACAGAAGAAGGAGCCTTTGAGACAGAGTCAGGGCCTTGAGTTCTAGTTCCAGATCAGTCACTAACCCAGGGACTGGCAAACACTCCCCTGAGCCCCCGTCTACTCTTTGTTATAGTGAGAGGGTTGGATTAGGTGATCTTCGGTCGTTTCACTCACTGTCAGCTTATGTCTCTTGGTGTCTGCCTCTTGACTATTTCAGTGTCAGGATCTATCTTTTCTGGGCAAAAGCTAGAGAGGGCAGAAGTCACTAGGGCTTTAAAAAATGGGGAGATTAGTCTACAGCCGGGTTCTCCAGCTACCTCTGTCCCCAGACACTGTGGCCCTTATTTAGTGACTCCCCTCCTCTTATGCTTCGGATCTCAGTGCGTCCGTCCGGCCACCTCAAGAACTTGACTCCAGCAGATGTTTTAACCCTCCTACATTGCTCACTCCTTGCTTTCTACTGGATCATTTTGTGGTGAAGGTGCGCGCCCCATTCCCTACACCCTATGTGTACTGCTGCCCCATGTTTCTGCTTCTCTCTGTAGAAAAGCACTCCTGTCAGCTTGTTTATAGTAGATGTTTTTACCTTTTTACGTTCAATTTTCTCTCCAACCCACCTAGATTGGTTTTTTGCCTGTACCACTCTGTTTATTCATCCATTCAACAAATATTTATCGCGTGCTTACTGTGAGCTGACAAAATTCTGTGATGACAGCACATATAACAATTCAGTGAAAAGTTCTTGCCTTTGTGGATTTTACATGGGGGGTGTAATGCGGAGATAGACAAGGAATACGATAAATAAATTGCTTCTCTGTGCGTTGATAAAAAGCTATGGAGAAAAATAAAGCAGGAAAAGATGGAAGGGTGAATGTGATAGAGGAGGTGTTCAGTTTTAAGGAGGGTAGAAGGACCTTATCAGAAAGGCGACAATGGAAGAAGGTAAGGGAGCAATCCTGAAAATATCTGGGGAAGGGGGGCGGCTAAGCCAAAGCTCCAAGGGGCACATGTGCCCGTGTGCTAGAGAAGAGCGCTGGCCTCTGTGGCTGCAGCCCGGTGAGTGAGAGGGAGAGGTGTGAGGCGAGCATGGTGGGGCGGGGCCTGTAGAGGGGAATGTTAAGAGTCTGTATGAGAGAAGGAACAGATTGCTTCTCTCTGGGATCATAGGAGAGCCTCGACGGGCCAGGGTGGTGTGTGATCACCATCTGGAAGGATAAGCAGGAGTCCCCTGTGATGAGTGGAGGTGGCATATCCAGACACTGCCAGTGGTCTGATGTGGCCAAAACCCAGTGTCCTCATGGAAGAAGAGGAGGTGAGCTGGGCTGGAGCTGGAGGGGTTCTGACATGACTTTTATCAAGGAGGCCAGAAGTCTCCATTTTGCCAGATCCATTGGTTACTTCTCAGACTGTGCCACACGCAACCCACCGGCAGACTTTGCCAAACTGCTCTGATTTGTAACACTTTATTCCTTGACTTTGTGGGCACCCCACTTCCTCGATTTCTCTCCATCCTCTCTGCTAGCTCCTCCCGCTGTTTTTCCTGTAAGTATTACTATGTCCCAGGCTCTCTTCCCTTGTCACAGTATTTCTAATACATGTGACAGGATGCTTTTATGTGACCTGACTGGCTTGGCTCAGTTGGTTGGGTGTCATCATGCAGAGTGGGAGGTCGCAGGTTTAATTCCCAGTCAGGGCACGTGCCTGGTTTGCTGCCCAGTTGGTCCCCAGCTGGGGTATGTGTGAGAGGCAGCTGATGGATGTATCTCTCTCACACCAATGTTTTTCTCCCTTCTTCTCTCTCTAAAGATAAATAAATAAAATATTTTTTTTAAAAAGGTGCTCACATGTAACACAGGCTGAGTGTTGGTACATCCTGCCTTGAGGTGCGAGATCACTGACAATAAACCCTGAGGGACTGTGAGACCTATCTGCAGGATGAAGCCCATTGACTGCCTCACCATCGGAATAAATTGAGGTGGGGGATGTTGAGAGGTTGAGAAGAGATGTTAATGTGCTGTGATATTCTCCATGGGGTCTCAAGAGAACTCCTTGGAGAGCTTACCATTTGTGCCCTGGAATCTGAGGCCACAGAATGGAGTGTTATGTTTACAAAAAAAGTTTAAAAGCCTAAGAAAGAGGCCAGAGTGGCTCATCTGGAAGCAGAGCAGAGAAAGTTGCGTAGGGGAAGGCCTGTCCTCCCTGAGCAAGACACCGTTGCCTGAACCCCATATGGATAATGGAGAGAGCTCCTGGAGTCATCTTAAGGGCACCTGCCCAGTGAAACTCCTGGGGGTCCACGTGACCTGGCCAGGGTGTGCCTCACTGAAGCCCAGGCTGAGGGAGAAGATGCCCAGCTGGAGGAGGGAAGGGCTCAGAAATCTCTGGTGGAGGGATCTTCCAGAACTCACCAAAGTGCACCAGGGGGAGAGGGCCAGCCCTAATGCCCCTGCCGTCC
This sequence comes from Micronycteris hirsuta, assembly GCA_004026765.1. Classification (NCBI taxonomy): domain Eukaryota; kingdom Metazoa; phylum Chordata; class Mammalia; order Chiroptera; family Phyllostomidae; genus Micronycteris; species Micronycteris hirsuta. The sequence goes on from PVJI01006123.1 coordinate 57,414, forward strand.
CAGGGTACCAGCCACAGACAGCAACAGTCCCACCTGCAGAGGACTACAGTCTTGCTCCCTCGTTTGTCAGCTCCTGGGTTTAACCTGGGAGGGTCTGAGACTAAGGAATGAGAGGAGAAGGAGCTAGAACACAGTGAGAAAGACAACCTCCACCCCTTCTACCTGGTGTCACACACTGGCTTCCCACACTCCTGCAGGCCTGGGACAGGCAGGCTGTGAACTGGAGACAAGTTTGAGAGTTTGGGTTTTCAAACCAGGCTGGGCTGGAGTTATTTGATTACCAGACTGAACTGGACTCTTTGTTCCAAAACAAGAGGTTCTCTATTATCTGAGAATAAGTGGAAAATCTATCAGACTTGTCAAAAATTTCATCTGGGTGGAAAAAATAGCTTACAGATGTCTAAAGGGATAGTGTAAGAAGTGGGTTTACCAATAAATTGGTTACACCAGCACCAGTGCAGCAGGACTGGAAGCTTGTCTCTGAGTATCAAGACAGATGTGGACAAAGACAGAAACCCTGGAGCCAGGGAGGCAATGCGGCCCAGGCAGTGCGGCCCGCGGCCTGAGGACAGGTGCATCTGGAAGGGGTTAGGCCACCATAGTCTGTAGCTCACAGGCTAAGGGCAGTTGGGAAAGGTCTCCTTGGAACAGCTGGAGATAAAACGAGAGGCCCTTTCCTTGTTAAGGTGGCTGTCAGGAGCAGGATGTGGGGGCTGTTCAGAGGTGGATGAGGACTCCTGGGGAGTCTGTCAGGTGAAGGTAGGAGGGTAGGCTTTCTCTCCTGGGAGCTTGAATGCTGAACCTGAGGCCGTGGGCATTTTGTTTGAGAATAAGCTCTTAGCTGCCAAGCTGTCAAACCAAGCTCTTCTGGACACCGTGACCTGAGGTGAGGGCTTCCCCTGGGGACTGCAGGAGTGTCAGCTTTATGCCAGCTAGAGGCCCACAGAGAGGTCAGGGCGGTGTCCAGGAGTTGCTGAAGATGGCAGCAGGATTAACCAAATCCAGGAAGAGGAAAGGACACTCATGTGCTTCTCGTGCATCTCAGCTGGACTCTCTCCTATCGGAAGTAGATACTAGCATTCCTTTGAAGACTTAGATTTCTTGGGCTCAGTTCCAAGGGGCATTTGAGGAGCCATGATACGAAGACTGCATTAAAACAAGATGTGTTTTCCTGGTGCCTGTGTGCTGTGTGTGGAAAAGAGCAGTGTCTACGGCACCACCCCTCCAGCCTTGAAGATGGTGTGCCAGGGAATTCTTCTTTGGTGAACCACTGTGGGGATGGCAGCAGAAAGTCCAGGCCTGTATGTCCTGTGGATGGAACACCTGCCGTGTCATTGGGAAGGTTGGCATATCCAGGTCTTTCAGAGCCAAGCCTTGCATGAACCAAGCCCCACACCTGGCTGCTCTGTGCAGAGGTGATTCTGGGAGCAGCTGCCATTCCTAGTGCCAGATTGGGACTCAGGAGCCATGTGCGTTGCATCTTCAGTAGGGCTGCTGGGGCGGGGCGGGGGAAGCTCCCTGAGAGGATAGCAATTTAGGAGTGGAAGATACCTAAAAGGAGGGGGATTAGCCTGACTTCCTGTCTGATGCCTGGGTTTGCTCTGCACCATGTTCTGCACCCTGCCCCAGCCCCCACCTCCACCCTCATTGTCTGAACACCTCCCAGGCAGTCCATGCCACCCCTGGACTGTGAAAGTCACTCCTCATTTTGAGCTGAATTTGACTTCTTGGCCCTGGTTCTGTTTTCTGGGCTGCATAGCACAGGTCAGTTCTCTTGCCACTATGTTCTCCCTGAATTTTCTCTCCAGAATGATTATCTCTGTCACCTTTCACCCCATTGGACACGGTCCCTTCACTGTTCTCTTCTGAGTTCTTTTGACAGTGAGTCCCTCTGACGTGGACCTTCAGTCCTGGGGTTCGGGTCCTCCTGGTTCAAACTGCTTATGCAAGCCTCCACCTAACCCATAGAGAACTTTCCGCTGACATGTTGACCATCCCTGTGCCTTCTACACTAGCTGTTGCTTTAGTACCATTGTACATGCCCCGGGCAAGCCCTGGTCTGAGAGTAGGCAATCCTTTTACCACTTTGTCCTCCGTGGCTCCTCCTGTCCTCTTGTAAGATGCATCACTGTTCCATCACCACTGAGAAAATCACTGCCAATTATATTATGACTGACAGTGTTTAATTTTCACATTGTGTGTAGCTCATCCCTACTGTGAAAAATATGTCATAGAAGAGATGAAATATGATAATACAAACTGTCTCATATGTGAGTGAGGACTAATGAGAAAATACATGTCAAGTGTTTGGCACAATGTGAAGCGCAGCAAACACTCAATGAATGGCACCTGCTTTTATCTGGACCCTCCTGCAGCTCACCAGGCAGACTCTGCCCACTTCTCCAGCCTCACGCCCCACAGCTGCCTCAGGGGCCCCTGTCCTGAGCTGTCACTGCCTTTGGAAAGACTTGCCTGCCCACCCTGCCCTCTGTGTAGCCCCTCACCTTCCACAAGGTTTCCTGCAGCAAATACTCCTTGTGTAGTTTGCTTACTCATCTGCAGCCTTCCCTAAAATGTGGATTTTTTGAGAACAGGGACTGTTATTTATTTCTGCGACTCCAGTACTTAGCACAGTGCTAGAACATGATAGAGGCCCAAGAAATGTTTGCTGAGTGAGTGATACTTTTCTCATGTGTAATATTACCTGAATTTGCATCGTGCTTTATCACTTAACAGGTTTTTTAAAAAACAGTTTCCTCATTCCATTAACCTGAGTAGGTCAGGACAGGTGGCAATGTCCTTATGACTATTTGTAGCTGGAAAAACTGGCACCTGCTAGAGGACGCACCTGAGGGCACAGAGCCTGGTCAGCGACCCAGCTGGGAGGTGGCAGGTGGCAGGCCCTTGGCTTAGAACAGAAGTGGCAAACTGGCAGCCTGCTGGTCACATGTGGCCTTTGGATGTGCTTCGGCCCAAGTATTGTTTTTTTTTTTTTTAGAAAACACAAATAAATTGCAAACACTTAAAAAATTAAGAGATTTTACACAGAAATTTCAGCTACAAGCATCTGTTAACCCTGGGCTTGCATGCACATATGTACAACAGCTGGCCGGGGCTGAGAGGCGAGAGCTGTGTTCCACTCCTGAGTATCACCCCTTCTCACCACGTGACACCCACATGCCTGGAACTGGTAGGTATTGAATTTGTGACCTCTGCTTAGAGAAATGGTCCTGCCAGTGAGGATTTAGGGCCTCATAGTTATGTCTATGGCACTTAGTCTGGTGCTTGATACATCTTCAGCCTCCCCCAACACTGGTGGAGCAGGCAAAGTGGGCCTCTAGGGACCACTGCCTCAGTTGTTAGTAGCCCCGGCTTTTGCAGGGACTTGGGGCGAGCTCCCTGCCTTGGCCCTTGTCCTTAGCCTGGAGGCAGGGGGGTGAAGCGGCTTCTCTCTCCTCCTCAGGACAAAGGGGATGTTGGAGCCAAGGAATTGGACAGCTTGAAGAGCGATCGACTGAGAACTGTTCAGCTCAATGTCTGCAAAAGTGAGGAGGTGGAGAAAGTGGTGGAGATCATCCGCTCGAGCCTGGAGGACCCCGAGAAAGGTAGGGGGCACCTTGGGGCAGCAAAGTGCTGCACAGGAGCCTTTTCTAAACACCACCCTCTATTTGCAAGTTTCCTGCCAAAGACTGCTTTCTTTACTGTTCGAACTCTTGCACGGTAGGTTAAATGACACACACTTTGCAACCATGCATGTGAAATAAAGCCAAAGGTGATCTCAGAATCTACAAGATTGATGAATGGATGTGCTGGTTCAGGTCAGCTCAACCAGTGCCCGTATAATGCCCACTCAGAGCCAGGTGCTGGGCCTAAGTGTTAGGAACACAAAGATGGCCAAGACATAGTCCCTGACCTTGGGAACCTCGCAGTTCATTGGGGGACTAATCCACATGATTTCCAGGTCTCCTCTTGGGGAGCACAGGACAGAGGGACCAAACCCCACCTCGGGGTGAGGTGGGAAAGGGGCCAGTTAGGGCAGACTGTGGCAGAGCGCTGAGAAGGGTGTTTCAGGAGGAGGGGAGCCCATGAATAATGGTGGGAAGCACACAAGGTGTGCCAGGGACCAAAAGGCAGGGGTCAAGTCTGGTGAAGGTGATCGCAGCAAATTAGGTTGGGAGGGAACTTGTCCAGGGCCTGGGGTGTCAGACAAGGGAAGTAGCTACTCTCTTGAGGGCAGTGGGAGCCACTGAAGGGGATTTCCTGAAGGGAATGACCTGGCCAGACTTGTGAAAGCTTGCTCTGGGGGCTGTGCTGACAGTGCAGAGTGGATTTAAAGGGACAATGTAGGTATAGAGTCCTGAACGAGGGCAGTGAGTGCTGGGACAGAGGAGGATCAGATTCAAATACTGAGAAGACATAGCTGGCTGGACTTGGTGACTGATGCACGTGAAGTTGAGGGAGAGACTAGAGGGCTCTATCCTGGACATCTGGTACCCCCACATGGAGGATCGAGGGATGTGCAGATGCTAAAGTGCCCAAGGGACACCCTAGGGGAGTATCTGGGCTGGAGATCAGGTGTCCAAGGTTGGAGGCGAGACTAGGAATGGGGGAGATGCAAGGAGGGTCTACTGGGGAACATGAGCAATTAGGTACCAGAGAAGGGGAAGAGACAACTGTCATAGAGGTGGGTATGTGCCCCAGAAGCCAAAGGGGCAGAAAGTCTGGGGGGCAGTAGCCAACATGGGCACATGTTGCAAAAAGTTTCCATAACATAATGACTCAAGTGTCCTCCCAGTTCAGCCCATGGAGGACCCTGGTGGGCAGGTTCTATTGTGCATCAGAGGGGAGGGGACACCATTCATGGAGAAGGCAGCAGGGGATGGTGCTGCCCAGGAAGCCAGTTTGGTCTGCTGACTTCATCCATGACATCTACCTTTGAGCTTCCCAGCAGCTGCCCAGGTGGAAAGAACATGCCTCATTCAGCTCTCTGCTTTCCCCCAGAATGGGGTGGGGGTGGGGTCAGCTTTCCTGAGCAGTGACTTCAGTTGCTGGCAGCGGAGGGAAAGGGGAGTGGGGTGACCAGGGCCTGTGCTGGGCACTCTGCTGGGCACTATCAGTCAGGTGGGCATGTCATCCCCAGCACCCACCTTAGCAGCTCCTGTGCTGTGTGGGTATTAGAAAAGCTGTTGCTCTGGTGGTCAGCATGTCACTGATATGTCACTGTGTCAGCCCAGTGCCATCCCCACCCCTCAGCAGGCCGTTCCCAGACCTCTCTGCTCTCTAAGGAGAGGCCTGTGACTTCCAGAATATCTCTAGTAGTTACCAGGCAGCCCAGGCTCCTATCCCATTAGGAAAGTCTGGATGGGTCCCTTTGGGATGATTACCAGTTCAGATGGTGCACCCTGCTTCGTCCCCTCTCCGTGGTAAATCCTCCCCCTCTCCGCCTTCCCTGGCAGCTGGAATGCTGCCTTCACAAATTACCAGGCAGGGAAACAGCTGCAGTCAGCACCATAACGCCACTTCATTTTGGCCTGTGGGTTTGTAGTGGTTTAAAATGCCCGTGTAAAGGAATCATCACTGTAGAACTGAGCATAACATGGAGTTGCACCAAGTCTGGGGTCTGCTCAGGGCTCAGGTCCTCGTCCCCTGCCGCCAGGGCAGAACCACCTGCATTCCCTGTGTTAGTCTGAGCAGATAGCCTAACCAGCAAGAGCGGAGTGAATCCGGAGCCACGAGGACGAGGCACTCAAACCACTGTCCTTGGATGGTGCTCAAACCCCAGTACCACCCCTGATGCAAAACCCTTTTCCTGATGCTTTTTCCTCATGACCCATTCCAACGAGAGTTGATAAACCATTCTACATGAGCTTAGTTAACCAAAACTGCATTTTGGGGAAAAAGATTTGAAGATTTTTAGGTCTGAAAAGAAAATAAATCTGTTAGGTATATGTTTGCACAGGTCTCTCCCTCCCCCCTGCCTTTCTCCCTCTCTCCCAGCTGTCTCCCGCCCCTTTCCCTGTCTTCCTGGTAGGTAAAGCAGCTCTAATTCTCCCTTTCTCTGGCAGTACTGTCTCTGAACTCCAGGTGGCGCCCCCCTCCCCGAATTTTCAAACCAGCTGCTGTTCCTAAAGGGGTGGTGACTTCAGACTCAACCTCTGCCTGGGCAGGAAGCTCCCAGGAGACAAGTGGAGGGCACATTTTAATGGCACGTTTGGTGCCCTTCACCCTGGCTCTGTGAAACAGTTGCTGCCAAAGCCAGGGGAGCCAGCCTCAGGGGTGAGATGAAGGGGATTGTCTGCTACAGCTGTGAGCCAGCTGCCACCAGTCCCTTGGCTCCCCAGCAGGACTCGGAGAGACTGGACATCTGGAGCCTGTGACTCCCACCCCACGGAAAGGCTGAGTGAGTGGGCCTACCAGCAGGCTGTGGGCATGATCCAATCTTGAAACCACTCACCTCACAGTCAGTAAACATTTATTGAGTACTTGCTGAGTGCTGGAAGGGGTCTGACCTGGCAGGAGGAATTTGCAGCTGGACTCCAGCCAAGTAGAAGCTGGCGGTTCATGGTAGAACCTGTGAGGAACTGTGGTAGCACGGGGACCTTGTGCCGTGGGCGGGGAAGACCACATTGTCTGGGATACCCTTGGACTGGGAGTGAGAAGACTGGTTTTTCTCTGAGCTTCACCTCTTACTAGAAGTGTGACCTTGGGATTATGTATTCACCTGTGTGGGCCTCAGCTTGCCCATCTGTGAAGTGGGAAAGGTGCTTCGCTAGCCATCCAGTGCTCCTACCCAGACCTGTCTGCTGCTCTCAAGCTGAGGTGTGGGGAAGCTGCACAGAGCCAGGAAGCAGCAGAGACAGGAGGGGCCATGATGTCAGAAGAGCGACGGGCTGGTGGGGCTTCAAGAAAGCAGACTACTTGAAAGGGAGTGGGTGGGAGAAGCCTGGAGAGACTTCACTTACTCCACTATGGAAGGGAGCCTCCGGAGCAGGAAGTGACTGGCAGAGGCACCTCTGGTTAGAGAGGTTGGATCAGGGTGCAGGTGGAGAGGAGACTCGGACAGGGAGACACGGGAGAAGCTTCTCCCATCTTACAGGGGGAGGTACGACAGGACCCGAACCATGCCATGGGGACAGGAAAAAAGTCATTGATTCTGGTGACACCACAGAGGAAGCCAACAGCAGCACATGCTTAAGCACGAGGACTGTGTCCTCACACAGGCCTCAGTCCACATTCTGTCCTGTCCCCTTGCTGTTGGTGACACGAAGAGGGCACTCCACCTCTCTGAGCCTCAGCTGCTTCATTCAGACATTGGACATTTAATATCTACTTTATAGGTTGGTTGTGAGCATCAGGTGAATTAATAGATGCAAAATGTTTAGGTCAGGGCCTGGCGGCTGCTCTTTTGATCTTTATCAGTAACGTTAACAGTATTCATTAGATGGGAGGAGAAATGAAGGAGTTGGAGAAGTTAAAAATGAAAGTGGAACTATGAACAAGGAGGAGGAGCAGGGTGGGGCAGCTGGGAACTTGATATACTGGTATGGTTAGGGTGAGTTGGGGACCAGTGGGACATTCAGGTGAAAGTGACTGTCAGAAAGAGGAGACTGGGCTTAGGAGACAGCCATGACTCTGAGGAGTACATGGGGCCCCTCCCGCAGAGCAGCGAGGGGGCCGCTGCAGGGGCACAGCTGCCACCCAGACTGGCGGGGATGTTACGGGTTTACTCGGAATGTTGGCCAAGGACTTGGGCGAGCTCCTGAGCCCACACACTGTCACTACTGATCAAGAACTGTCCTCCAGGAGTGTCCTCCAGGAGCGTCCTCCAGGAGCAGTGTACTTTCACGGGTCAAGTGCAATTACACTTTTTTGGATATCAGTGTCAGCTGTAATTAATATTAGATGGAAAAAAGATGATTTATTTGGGGTTGTGTGATACTGTCCCATACGACTCGAACACAAAGCAACTGGAAAACTCCATGAACATAAAGAAAATGGGGCTGCCTAAGCCCCAAGCGTGATTTCAGAGGAGGCGGTCTCGGCTGGACGCCTGTGTCTGGATGGGGCGGGTGGAAGGAGAAAGGTGGCAGGGAGGGCCGCGGGGCGTGCGGGTTTATTAATGGCAAGGGAGGAGTGAGCATCAAGAACAGCGAGCAGTGCTCATACTGTGAAGCTGAGAGCAAGGACAGAGTTTGGTGTCCTTAGCATGCAGCACCCTGGGTTGCTGGAGCAGTGGTTGCGGGGACCCAGGGTGCCGACAAAGTGGGACGCTGGAGAGCTGGTTCGTGTTCTCAGAGCCTGGCCACCGAGGGACGGGTGCAGACGCCTAAGGAAGTAGCATGGTTAGGAGAAGGAAGTAGCATGGTTACCAGAAGTTTCTTTAGGATATGGAGACATTGTGTTTGTATTCACCTGACAACCATTTATTAAGCACCTGATGTATACAACATTGAAGGGAAGGAGATATGGGCAACGAAAGAGTTGAAGTTGCAAAAGAGAGAGAGGACTGATGGCTTCCCATTAGGAAGGTGGAGCGTAAAGTGTCAGCCTCGCCAAGTGATGAGAGAAGCCTCCTAGAAAGGGGGGCGGGGGATGACTGGGAATTATGCTGGGCGGGGGGGGGGCCAAGGGGGGGTGCAGCTGTGGGGGTTGTAGTGGCTGAGCCAGTGCAAGGTCACCAGTGAAATCTGAGAACAGAGGCTTTAGCTCTTGGTGGGGAGTGCGAGTGAGAACTTCATAGGCACTATATTAACCAGCAATTTCCTTTCCCTAATAAATGTCCTTAACTTTCCATAATTGAAGGAGGAGACACCAGAGGTCAGTTGACAAAGCTTTAATTTGGGTAACACGACTGCAAAGCAGCTTGAGACCCAATTACTCTGTTATTTACACAAAGTCCATGATTAACTCAGAAGCCAGAGTTCCCTCAGTCAGCCCCCGGGGGCGGGGGGGCGGGGGCAGCCCTGCCCTGAGCCTGCTGCACCATGGGAAAGACGTGGCTTTCATGGGCACTGGAGACTGAACCCTGAGGGTCTTCACACCAAAGTGGCAGGGCCCTGTTCTGTCCTGAGGCTCTAGCCTGTCCTGTCCTTGTATCCCAAAGAACCAAACTCAGAGGGGGCCCTCAAAACACGGCTGCCTCCTCACCGCCACTTTCCCAAGTAGCTTCTGCTTCTAACTTACTGGGCACACTGAAGCCAGTCTTTTCCCCTCAGGGCCTCTGTGTCCCTAGTTGTCAGATTAGTTCTCAGACTAAGTGACCTCTAAGAAGCCTTCTAGCACCAGTGTTCTGTGTCTATAAAAGCCAGCTGCCCCTTTGCTGATCTTTCTGGAAACAGTCAACCCAGGTATATTTGGAGAATATGTATTTGCTCTGACCCTGTGCTCAGCCCCATGGGACCACACAAGTCTGAGGGGTGTTCTGTACCTGCAAAGATGAGGTTAATACAGATGGGATAGTGATGAACAGGTTACTGGATCACAAGGGCTTACCGCATGATAACCAGCAAGAATGCATGGTTCAGAGAAGGGAGGTCAGAGCACGGAGTCATGGTTAGGTGGGTTTCAGGATGAAACAGCATTGGGGGCACAACCTGAGATCAAGGCTTGTCTGAGCCTCTTACTTGCTGTGTGACTTTGGATGCTGGGTCAGCTCTCTGGTCTTCCAGAAGAGCTTAGCCTGGAAGGCTCCTGAGTTTCCCTTGGCCTCTGGCAAGAGGAAGAATGCCAGTGAAGGTTCAGAGGCAGGGATAACACACAGCTGCCTGGGCGAGGAGTGTGGGGCTGAGCAGTGGGGCTGGAATCGAGTGGAAGTGTGTGAGGTGAGGTGGGGCTCCAGGCTAGGGGCACCAGCAGGCCTGGGTCATGATGGGCCCAGAAGCTCGATAAAGGAGGAAAAAAGATAATGATTGGACCATCTAGACTAAGGGAGGGTTTCAGCCAGCACCATCTATCTCCTGTTTTCTTTTTCTTTTTAATTTATTTTTTAATTACTTTATTGTTCTTCAATTACAGTTGTCTGCATTTTCTCCCCTCCCCTCCCCCTCACCCCATCCAAACCCACCTCCCTCCCTCCCTTCCACCCTCCTCCTTAGTCTTTTATGAAACCCTTCTCCCCACAGTCCCCTCCCTCCTCCCCTCTGGCTATTGTTAGATTGTTCTTAATTTCAATGTTTCTGGTTGTATTTTGCTTGCTTTGTTCTTTTGTTGATTATGTTCCAGTTAAAGGTGATATCTCCTGTTTTCTTTGGTGATTCTAGAAGGTGTCCCTAGAGCCTTGGGAACAAAGCTGGCAAGTCATGGGGAAAACTGATGAAATTGGGGAAGAGAATCGGCAGCAGGCTGATGGGTGCCCTGGCACATGTGGTGACCTTGGTTCTGCACCCTCCCATCCAGGCATGTGGGGCCTGGTTAACAATGCGGGCATCTCAACGTTCGGGGAGGTGGAGTTCACCAGCATGGAGACCTACAAGGAGGTGGCAGAAGTGAACCTCTGGGGCACAGTGAGGGTAACAAAATCCTTTCTCCCCCTCATCCGAAGGGCCAAAGGTGAGTTGGAAAGGGACCTCCCTTCTGCCCCCTGGACCTACCCCACGATTTCATCTTTGCTCAGAATGGCAGTAGGTCTCAGCAGAACCAACACCCACAGCCTAGCGAGGCTGAGCATGTGACTCCCAGGGGCTGGTGGGACCTGTAGGTGGTGGTGAGTGGAGGAGCCGTCCTCTGGCAGGCAGGAAGGGATGTATGGTTTTCATAAGGTACTTCAGATTCGCCCTGGCTGGTGTGGATCAGTGGTTGAGTGCCAGCCTGCAATTCAAAGCGTTGCCAGTTGAATTCCCAGTCAAGGCACAGGCCTGGGTTGCAGACCAGGTCCCCAGTAGCGGGGGTGTGAGAGGCAACCACACATTGATCTTTCTCCCTCCCTTACCCTCTCTAAAAAATAAAATCTTAAAAAAAAAAAAAAAGAAGAAGGTATTTTAGGTGAGAGGTCAGCAGTCTATGCAGCAAAGGATCCCACTCTGGGAACCTAGTCTAGAGAAATAACCGCCCTTGTGTACAGAGCTTTGTATATTTCATAGTATCAGTGAGGGTATGGTTGGGTAAATATTGGTATATCCATTCTAGTGTTACTATGCCGTACTTAAAAAAGAGAGAGAGACAATTGTATGAATAAGTAAAAAATAATGAGATTAGAAATTTGGAGAGCACAGAATGCCCAAACCACGTTAGATAACCAAATGTAACCAAACCACCTAAGAAGTCACTAACTCAGATGTTCTCCCCAGAACAGCAAACAATTACAGCAAGAAGGGGAGATCTATATGACCTATCCCGAGGTCCCAGCAGTGACAGGGTGAACCCACAGAGGGCTAAGGGTTTTATAAGAACCCTTCAGTGACTTCCAGTGTAGAGGTTTCTGAAAGGAGTCTCTCACAGGGCCCAGGCTAGGGCTGTGCCTTTACTTCCTGGGTGCACACCTAGGGTAAGCAGGTCCCGGGTCTTCTTGGGCTGTCTGTCTGGATGGGCTCCACCTCCACCCCACTACCCCCAGGGCTGGGAGAAGCTGGTCAGCTCCTAGCACACCCAGGTCAGACCCATGGGAGAGCTTCTTGAAATCATCACTCTCTCCCAGTGCCTGAGACTCTGCCCACATGTCCCAGTCCTGAAGACAGGTTCAGAACCCTGCTCCTGCCCTTACCCCTCCCTGCTGGCTGAGAGCACGGCCAGGTGATAACATTTTGGGGGGAAGGTACAATGGGAGAGGTGAGACACGGCTTAGTTGTGTGCTGTGCATTATACCGTGCCCTCCTGGTGTGCAGGCCTGGTTCTCACTCGTTTCTCCTCCCCTGGTCTGCCCAGTACAGCTGGCTACCGGGAAATATCAGGGATGTTGATGCTGATGTGTGGGCCTGAGCTGGCCTTGACTATGAATGATAAGGCCCCCTGACCTTGGGTGGTGCAGAAGGCTGGGCCCTCACCTGGCAGGCAACAAAATAAGTATCAAGGGCCAGGAGGCCAGGGTCTAGCCATGTCTCTAGAAACATGCCGGGCCCAGGTGCTCTGCCTCACCGGGCAACGCCTTCTAAGCAGGTGCTTCCTGTCTTCCTTTGTAGGCCGCATCGTCAACATCAGCAGCATGCTGGGCCGCATGGCTCCCCGTACTGCATCACCAAGTTCGGGGTGGAGGCTTTCTCTGACTGCCTGCGCTATGAGATGCATCCTCTGGGCGTGAAGGTCTGTGTGGTGGAACCTGGCAACTTCATAGCTGCCACGAGCCTCTACAGCCCCGAGCGCATCCAGGCCATCGCCGACAAGATGTGGGACGATCTGCCGGAGGTGGTGCGCAAGGACTACGGCAAGAAGTACTTTGATGAGAAGACCGCCACCATGCAGACCTACTGCAACAGTGGCTCCACTGACACGTCCCCTGTTATCGACGCTGTCACCCATGCCCTAACTGCCGCCAAGCCTTACACCCGCTACCACCCCATGGACTACTACTGGTGGCTGCGAATGCAGATCATGACCCACTTGCCCGGGGCGATCTCTGACAGGATCTATATACACTGAAGAAGTTCCAGCTGGCCTCTGTCGGGAGCTCTGGTGGGAGGGGCAAGGAAGGAGGGAGGGAGGAAGGAGCTTGCACAGTCACCTCTTCATTACCCACTTGTGGGTAATCTACTGTCCCAGAAGGACCCCGCTACCAGTGTTAGTGTCAGCCGATGGGGTAGCCCGCCCGAGCCTCCTCGGCAGGGGTGCAGAGTGCTGGGCAGGCCCCACACCTCCGGGCAAGCAAACTGCATCCATCTTTCTGGAGTTGATTTCATACAAAGATTTTTGGGAAACATCTTTATATTAAAAGCAGATTTAGTATAAAATAGAATCCAGATCCTTTACATTTTTAAGCCAAAATCCCCATTCAAAAGATTTATCTTATTTGATCCTTAAGCCAACCTCATGAGTAAGGGCACAGATTTTTTTCTTTTGTACGCAAAGAATTTGTAGCCCAAATTGGATACATGAATAATCTTTTTATTGCTTATAAACGGTCCAAGTCATGTGTTCCTGCCCCGGATGTAGCATTGCTTCACATTTTGTGTTACAGGGTGCTCTGGGTCCAGCCGAGTCTCCTCCAAGAGCTCCATGGCCTCACCTGAGCCTTACTTGCCACATGCCCGCTGCTCACCTCTCCGTTGTGTGCGGTGCTGTGCGTGGCCGTAGCCAGCAGTTCAGAACTGTGTGGTGAGAGTGGGGACGTTGTGAAGATTTCTATTTGCAGATTTCTCCAACCTCTTAAGACTTAGGACAGACTGGTGGAGGTGCTCTTTGGCTAAGAGGGCAGTTTCTGGTTTGAGCCTGCTTAGTTTTGTTTGGGGTGGAAACTCCGTTAATGGGGCATCCTTGGCAGGAGCTGTGGTGCAAAGGCCAAACACTCTGGCACCTTCTCCTCCAGGCTTGGGTCTGGAGTCTCTTCCTGTCTCGCGTGGTGCTCACACTCACATGCATTTGCATTCACATGCACATTTGCTCTGTAGGACTCAAGGTGGCCTTTGCTGAGGACTTGTCTTCCTGCTGTGGCCTTATTTTACTTAGGAAGCAAGGTCACTGATAGGCAGAGTCTGTGTCATCACTTCTAGGGTTTGGGTACGAAGGCTGCTATCCTTGAAATTTTCCAGGGTCTGGATGTTTGGACCAAAACCAGGCATGACCCTCCTCCAAATGGCTGTAGTCCTAGGACAGGCTCCCGAGTACTCACTCCACAAAAAATGGGCCCTTCCACTCTCCTTGGAACAGCCGGTCTGCTGCTAGAGGGCATGCCACCTCCGCAGCCTCTGCTCCCCGCTGGGAGCTTCCACTCAAGCCTGAGGTCTCTCTAAGGTTCCTGATCCCCACCGGCACAAACACAGAAGGCCCTTTAGAAACAGCATTCCTGGGTATCTGGGACTGGCCACAGGGCTCAGGCAGTGCCAAGGAAAAGCGGATCCCACAATGGGCAAATTCACCCTGCCCTTTGGGCCTTTGTCCCCTGTTTTCGATCATGGATGCCCTGTCCCAGCTCCCTTCTGCAAAGCGAGGCCAAGAGAGCCTGCAGGAATGACAGGGAGGGCAGACAGGTCTGAAGTTCTCCAGATCCCAGAGAGGGACATTTGATGGCCATCATGTTTGTATAACAATAAGATCCTTTTGTCTCACAGAGCTTGCCTTTCAGAATTGCATTTTCACATCTTCTGTTTTCGTGCTTAATTTTATTAAAGGGAAATATACAAATACATGGATAGCTGGGAACCAGCAGGGAGCAGAGATAGTCACACGCTCTGAGCTGGGATCAGCAGTAAACTGAACACTGGAGAAGCTGCTTTCGAATCTGCTGGGGTCTCCAGGAGAAAGAGAAAACTGCTACGCTGGCCTACGGGCTGCCCTGATCTTTAATTTTTATCCCCATGACTGAAAAGCCCAGAGAACCTCCCCCTCCAGATAATCTCAATGCTAGTTAAAACCTCACATTTACCATTCATTTTTTTGGCACCTTTGTGTCTACAGAGAAGCAGAGTCTAGTTTTGATCTTTACAAGAGCCTGAGGTGGGCAGAACAGAAGAGATGGCTGTTCCCAAGAGGGAAGCGACTCCTCTAGCATCACAGTGGATCAGGGCAGGCCCAGCACCAGCATGAAAGGCCCCTGAGTGCTGCTGTTCACTTGCCCTGTGGCCCCACAGCCCTGGGAACCTTCACTCATTGTCAACAGAGAGCCACCACTCCTTGTGGGGTTGAGGGGAAGGAGGAGGCTTTTCAGAGGCTGCCACCGGGCTCTCACTGTCCATTCCTGCTGGGAACGAATGACACCGCCTTGGGCAGGAGCACTGTCTGCAGCATCTACCCCTTGGAAGGATTCACTGGGTCAGGGAGGCTTGAGGTCGCTTCTCCCACTGTCTGAGCCTGTAGCACTGGCCTGGGCCGCTTGATATGTACACCCATCTCCTAGTCAGCAGGTGCCTGGGCCAGGGACCAAGCATTCCTGATCTTATTTGATCTTCCCTAGGACCCGTGAGGTAGGGAGAGAGTCCAGCATCCCTTGCCGGTCCCTCTCTGCCACCCCTGTGGTGTGCACTTCAGCAGGTGGCTCTCAGTCCAGGGCCTCAGTTGGAGCCTCAGGCTGGAGGAAGAAAAGCATGTAGACAAAGCCTAGAACTGTGAGAGGGGTGTCAGGAGAGGCTCAGCTTGCACCCTGGACTTTGCCCAGTAGTACATCTGTCTATGAGAGCCGTGGCCTGCTGCCTTCAACAGGCACTAAGCTTCCCCTGATGGCTGGAGGGTGGCAGAGGGTTTTTTAGTAAGATGCTCCTGACAATGCCTTATTACAGAGCACATGCTCTGCTTAACTTTCTACCCCAGGGCCAAGAGGCGCCATGAGCAGGTGAGAGGCTGGCCTGGCCCTGCCTGCCTCAAGCTGCTGGGCTGTGCCTCTGCTGCCCACAGCAGGGGGCATGCCAAAGAGCCCCCACTTGTGAGGCCTGTCCACTTCCTGTTTCAAACAATGCCCAGCTCTGCAAAGCTGTGGGAACCTGGTACAGGTGCTGATGTGAGCAAGCAGAGGCTCCCCCGGCTCAGATGGCACCAGGCTCGGGCTGTCAGGTAACAACCAGAGACATCTGTGTAGTTTGGGCTCATTACACAGCCAGTTCACCCCTTCCTCTCTCCTGATTCTTGAAGCAGCCCTGGGAGGTAGGTAGGGTGGGGTCGGTATCTCATTTTATGTCTAAGGAAACTGACTACTCCAAGTCTCTCAGCAAGTAAGGGATTCAACTGGGCAGCCAAATCAGATTTAACCTCCAACCCAGAGCTAGTGATGCATGAAAATCAGGGCAGCTGGCACCAGGATCTAAAATAAGAAGGAGGAAAATACCTCCATTATGTAACAGTGAGAAAAGTCTGTACGCACGTGCCCAGTAACAACTGCAGAGTGCTGTCCCATGAGCCAGCTGCTGCTTCCCTCCCCTCTGGGCGCCACTACCTAGGAGAGAAGGTACTGGAGGCGCCCACCAGTGGCCCTCCAGCAGGAACTCTGCCTTGTCTGGGCTAACACTGCCCCTATCTGGGGCATTTCTGAAGGCTCTATGAACACCAAAACCCAAACCTTGGACAGTGAGATTCTGGAGCTGCCCCCAAAGGGCTTGAGGGTTAATGAGCACAGAGCTTGAGAATCCTCAGGTGAGGAGATGGAACAAGCAGGCCTGTGGTGCTGTGTGCTCTCGTGGAGCCTGAGCAAACAAACCCTGAGCACCATAAGGCCTTCCCGTGTTTATAGGCACCAAAAGAGGTGGTTTCCGAGTGGTGACTTTAAAGGTGTAGGGTAAGCACCAAGAACCAGGCCAGGGGTTGGGGCTAGGAGATGCTACCAGGACCCCAAAAACTCAGAGAAGGAAAGAAGGGACTCAGCCCTCATCAAGCCTGACTCTCCATCTCCTGGGGGTTGGCCAGGATTTGAAGCCCTCCAGTGACAAAGAACTCATCACTTCCCCAGATGGTGTTTCCCTGGTTGGGGAAAATTTATCCAAAGACTGAGCGAAAATCTGCAACCTCTAACTCAACTCTTTGGCACTCGGCCTGACTCAGACCCACACAGAACAACTGAAATCTCAACTAGTCCACTGGATACTTAGAAATGGCCCAGTCAGGTCAAGAGTCCAGGGCCGTCATTCTGCAAAGTTTTCATACTCCTCACTGTCTGACCAGCAGGTTGTAGCTGTGGTTATCTCAACCCTCATTCTTGATGACACACACCACGCTGAGTGGCCACCCGAGTCCCCTCAAGCAGCCAAAAGCTTTGACCCAGCTTTGAATACATTTGGGGAGCGGCGGGCAAGTCCTCACATGCACATGCCCCTTCACCATTAATCGAGTTTGCTTACAGCTTACCTTTCCTCTGATCCTCATAAACAGCTTATGAGTTAGGCAAGACCATATTCCCATTTTACAGATGAGGAAACTAAGTCTCAGGGAGGTAAAGCTACTTGCCCAAGATCACAGAAAGTGGGAGAACCAAGACAGAATCGCAGACCTTCCCTAGGACCCTTTCCTTTAGCCCCCAGCTGACCTCAGTCTCCCCATCAGGGACCTTGAGCTGGGCTGGACTCTGCTCGGTCAGAGGCTGACCATGTAACCTGTGAAGAGCGGGGAGCATTAAACTCAACTTTTTCCTAGCCCACGGTTTTGCAGAGAGCAGCGCAGAAGGGAGGCTGAGTCTTTCCTGCGTCTCACTGCAACTGTGTCCGCTGTGTCTGTGGGATGGCAGTGGCCTGGGCACTATGGAGGGCTGGAGGTGTAGAAAGCAGGGCCGGGAAGTGTTCCCAGGACTGTGGCTGAGGACCATCCTGGCCTTGGCATCAATGGACATATTTAGAGCAGAGAGTGTAAATGGGGACCAACCTTAGGGGATGCTGAGGCCCCAAAACACCTCGTACTGTTCTCTCGGTGAGGCTTAATTACTCTATAAAATGTGAGGCTGCTTCCACTCATCAAATTATAGGTGAGCTTAATCACAGCTCCCTGAGTAACCACACTGGGCTCCTTCAGCAATAGCAGTGGGCTGGCTGCTCTTCTCAACCTCAGCTGCAGTCAACCCCGCCCCCACCCCCACCTTAACCCCATTTCAAGAGGAACTGTCCATTTCCCCGGGGTGTCAGTGCTGTTAAATTGTGTTCTCAGATGACGTGAGCTGACTTGACAGACTACACTGGGCTCTCTCTCTGGCTACCACCTGGCTGGGGCCACTCCTAGCCAGCGAGCTTCTGCTGGGCCCCTGGCTGTGAGTTCTGTTACTGGGTTGTTTACTTTCTCTCTCCTACTTATATTGAATTCTGGCCAAAGGTTTTGACTCAATGTTTGACCAAAGGTGTACAAAGTGCTGTGGGACTTGCCATAAGGAAAAAAGAAAGAGCATGGTATTGAATGGAAAATACACACGGTAGGGAGACTCAAGGGTACCTTCAAGGAAACAGGGTTAAGAGCAGCAGATGACTAGGACCTGATGAAAGTTCTATGACATTATGAAGGGCATTGTAAACTTCCCTGTGGGCTGGCAGGATCAACAGACGTGTTTCAATGGAACAGACTGGCAGCAGGCGTGATGTGATTTCAGGGGGCTTTGATGGGAATGGAGGAGCAACTGCTGATGATATCAAAGTGCCCTCAGTGTTCCCATATTCAGATGTCAACCCTGTGCTTAGTAGCATCTGTTTCCACTCCTCTGTTCCCTTTATTATTCAAATTTCTTCTTTGTGCCAGGGCCTGTCCTGAGCAGGAGTGTCCAATGGTGGGCATCCCACTGCCCTCCCAGAGCTCAGAAGGCCAGAAAGTTTAACCCAGGGTGACAAGTGCCATGATTTGGGGGAGGAAGTGAAATGCTTTATTCTACCAGAAATAAATAAAACTTAAGCTACACACAACTTAATTTGTCTTCTTCCCTGCCTAGCCTTGGAGCTCTAGGTCGATGGCATACTGAGGTCTATCCAGAAAAAGTCAAACTATTGTTAATGTAACGAAAATGGTTTACACAACACCATGTAACCTGGCAGCCAAGGAGAGTGGACTGGAATGCACATGTGTGAACAATGATGACTTCACACTGTACTAGTCAGTGGGGGTGGTAGACGTCATTGAGTGGGCATGTGTGCTGTGTGTCTGTTGCATTCAAATGACTGTGTGAGTAGAGCAATGAATCTGCATCAAATTTTGCATTAAGTTTGAACATTCAGAAACTATTTAGATGATTCAGAAGGTCGCTGCTATGTGCAACTGGTGATCGGCAGCCTCATCATAACAATGCACCTGCTCATGCATCACATCTTGTGCAGCGTTTTTTAGTGAAACATCAAATCACCCAGGTGACTCAGCCCCCTTACAGCCCAGATTTGGTGCCCTGCAACTTCTGGCTTCTCCAAAAACTAAAATCGTCTTTGAAAGCGAAAAGATTTCAGACCGTTGAAGAGATTCAGGAAAATACGATGGGGCAGCTGATGGCGAGTGGGAGAACTGTGCCTGCTTTGAAGGGGACTGAGATGTCATTGTCCTATGTACAATGTTTCTTGTATTTTGCATCTTCTTCAATGAACGTCTTTATTTTTTATGTTACATGGCTGGATACCTTCTGGACTAACCTTGTATGTGAGGGAGCATGAATGGGCAAGGGTCTTTCCCTACTTGGGGAGTCTCCTCACTTTCTCAAAGAAAAAATTAAAAGTGAGTGTCCCTGAAAAGGCACTTCTGGGCCTTGCCCAGATGCTTACAATATAAGGTGACCAAGCACATGGTTTTGGGACCACTTGCAGAATGACGGGGTGGGGGCTCTGTGACGTTTGGGGCTGGGCACATGATCTGGAGGCTGAAGGTAGAATCAGATGAGATACTCAGGCTAAGCAGAGACATGGAAGAGTGGATACCACCTCGAGGAATGTGACCAATTGGAGTTTTCAGCTTTGGGGTTTATTTTTTGTGAGGTTAAGTATACAACAAAAGAATACAATAGAATACTAGAAAGATGCTCTTGGGGAAGCTCTTGGGTTTTTGCAGCAGAAAAAGAAGAGGAAAACTTGGGGGTCCCTGAGGGGCCAGCCCCTGGGGAGGGGCGTTCACTGGTGACGCCCTGTTACGGGTGGAAGGACCCTGGAGACCCTGTAGCCAGAGGGATGGGAAAGAGACAGGTCTTGCTGGAAATTTCATTCTGGGTTGAGTAGAAAGAACACAGTTTTGGAGTCAAATAGACCTGACTTTGAATCTGACTGTATAATGCTGTCAAGTAATCTAGTCTCTTCCAGTCTCAGTTTCTTAATGTCTGAAGTAGGGACGACAATGGGTACCTTGCAGGGTTGTTTTGTAGATCAGGTGAGTGTGTAATCTCCCTAGTACTGTGCCTGGCACCGTGAGAGGGACTCTGGGCGTGACCCAGCATAGCCAGGGTTCCACCCAACCCCACCCAACCCCATCCAACCCCACCCGACCCTTCCGGATTTGTGTAAGCGGTAGTACAAGGGTATTCAGAGGCAGAGACAGAAACTGTAAGAAACGGTCAAGATTGAACCACAGCAGCCAGAGTCCACCTTCTTGCCCTGCTCCTTCCAGGGCCCTGGTACAGAGGTAATTTTCTTCTCCAGGTGTCCCTGTCTGCGTGCTAAGTACAGAATAAACTCTACAGCCCTCCATTTCCTCCTTGCTGGAAATCCCTGAAGGGGATGCTAGGTGGATTGAGGAATTATTGGCTAGAAGGGCTTAAGCCTGAAAACCAAGACAAGTGCATCCCAAGTAGAGAAGCAGGTATTTCTGAAGCAAAAACCATTGAAACTCTCTAGGAATCCAACCCATTCATTCTACTTTGGATGGGGGCGAACCAGCTCCTCCCACCTCTCTGTCTGTGTAGGTTCTTCCAGTTATTTCTCAGTTGTGTCTTAGCCAGGCCTGCCTTCTTCTCTGTCTTTTCTCTTTCAGCATCCAAGGACTGAAGGGTAAGTGCTGCCTGTAATCACGCTGCAGGGGGACTGCAGTAAGATTTGATTTCCCGCCTCAAGGGGTTTCCTGTCATGCGCGGCAGGTGGGTTGTGCCCCAACCTAGCATGCTGCAGTGGATGTACGACCATTTGTGGGAGCCCAGATAAGGGAATTCCGACTGGGAAAATTCCAGATGCCTCCTAAAAAATGTCATGTTTCAGAGGAGCCTTAAGAAGTAAAGAGGATTTTGACAGGTAGAAACAGGAGGCAGGACACTTGGCAGGGCAATTCATACTGAGGGGAACGGCACGAGACAAGCCCAATATCCAGCAAGAGTTCTTGAAAGGCAAGTGCTGTGATTTTGAAAGGCTTGAAGACTTCCAGCCCTTGGGATAAAAGGATGGTAGGAGGGGGAAGGGATTGAGGTCTCAGACAGACCTGCCCCTCAGAACCATCAGAACCATCACTCCAAGCTGGACCTCAAAAGCCACTAGCCCTTTGGCTTCCGAACTAACTGCACGTGTAACTCCTGAGAAACTGGTTAAAACACGGAACCAGTGAGTCTGGAGTAGAGCCCAAGAACCTTATTTCTAAGAAGTATCTCTGAGGCACAGCCAAGAAAGGGGCAGTAAGAGAAGAGGGGACAACTCATCTGAATTAGTGACAGGTCTGGGGCTAGAAATTAGAAGTCCCTCCCCTAGTCTACGCTCTTCCATTGCACACACAAGGGGAGAGCTGGTGCACCCGTGACTGGGTTTGCTTGTCCCTTTGGAGCTACTAATGGGGGTAACTCCTAAACCAAAAAGGGTCAGGTGCTTGTTTCAGAAGCACCAGGGTAAGGAGATGCTGGTGAACTTTTCTTCCCTTTTCAAACACCTTCATGTGGTGAAAGAGGGTAAGAGAGAGGGGAAGGTGTTCCCCTCTGACAGAGGCTAGGTGGCCTGCTGGATTGTTATCATCATCGGGAAAAGAAGTCCAGAAACCCCCATTGCAGATTTGCCTGTCCAGTCTATCACTTGGATTGTGGCATTTCTTAGTGTCCTGGCCTCCCACAATTTTCAGGTACGCATTCTGCTGTGGGCAACGCCATCAAGTCGTGCCAAGCCCACCTGCTTGCTGTGCCGATCTGGGCCCTCAGAACGTGTGCTTTGTACAGTGTCCTCTCCTTGGCCAGAAGGGAGCAATCAGCTTCCTCCCCAGTATCCTTCCTGCCTTTAGAGTTGAGGCTGGGGAGAGTCCTGGGGGTGGTTAAACAGAATGGGACTTTCTCTGACCCGTGGCAGGAGGACTGAGTTCCAGTTCCAGTTCCATATTCGCAGTTGCAGACTGAGCCACTGGGGGTGGCTGAGTAGAAGCAGCAAAATCCCATCAATTGTTGCTCAGTGCTCAGTTGTTTAGTGCTCAGGTACCTGGCTCCCAGCTGCCTAGCTGGCCTGCACAAGCCAGAAGCTTGGGGCAGAGACTGCTACAGGTCTCTGATATCCAGTCTTCCCTTCCATAGGAATATATACATCATAGTATGCCTGGGCCCATAGCTATCCATAATAAAGACTACACTTCCCAGATTCCCTTGCAGCTAAAGGTGATTATGTGACTAAGTTCTGGCCATTGGCATATAAGCAGACATAGTTGTACAACAGCCTTCAGGAACCTTCCTTAAGAGATAGCTATAAGCCCCCTTTGTCTCCTTCATCCCTTCAATTCTACTACCTTAAACTTGGATGCTGCCATCTTGGACCATGAGGTCAAGGTCATGTATGGACATTACAAAATAGTGTCTGGATGCCAGACACTAGGAACTACTTTCCACTCTTGACCACCCATCTTGATTTTAAGTGAGAAGAAATAAACTTCTGTCTTTTCTGTATTACCACTATTTTGGAAATATTTCTTTCCAGGCAAACTAAATCCTAACTAACATGGGCCCTAGCTGGACCAAGGATGGCAAAGCCATTGCGCACACCTAGGGCCAGGAAACCACATCTGATAGCAATAATCATAAGCATTTACTGAGCACTTCCTGTGTGCCAGTGTGTGCATTATCCCGTTTGATCCTCCTAGTAATACTGTGAGGCAAGATTTATAATCCCAATTTCATAGATGATTTAACTGAGGCTTAGGTTTAAATACCTTACCTAATCAGTCAGAAAGTGACAGGATTCAGAACCAGACTCTCTTTAACTCCTGAGCACAAGCACTGACCGTTTCTCAGACAAAGAACAGGGTTCCTGCCAAGCTGGCTGCAGCCTCCCTGACCTCTCTTGGGCCACTGCAGGCTGCGGCTCAGCCCAGTTGGAAAGGAGGCTCTGACTGCGCTGAAACTGGCCGTAAATCAGGCTGAGACCCTGGGCCTCCAAAAGTGTAGTCCTTAACCCCCAACACAAAATTCTTAGACTTGAAATATTTTTGAGGTCTAGTTCCTCTACCTAATGAAGATGTTTCCTCAACAGCATCCCCAGGCCCTGGCTGGTGTGGCTCAGTGGACTGAGAGACAGCCTGCAAACCGAAAGGTTACCGGTTCAATTCCCTGTCAGGGCACATGCCTGGATTGTGGGCCAGGTCCCTGGTTGAGGGTGTGTGAGAAGCAACCCAATGAAGTTTCTCTTGCACATCGATGTTTCTCTCCTTCTCTTTCTCCCTGCATCCCTGTCTCTCTAAAAATAAATAAATAAAATCTTTAAAAAAAAAGAGCTTCCCCAGGGAGATCATCTGCTGTGGGCTGAATGTTTGTTTTCCCTCCCCAGCCCACATTCAGATATTGAAATTCTATCCCTCAAAGCACCTTGGAAGGTGCTTAAGTCATGAGGGTATAGCCCTCAGGAATGGGGTTAGTGATTTATAAAATAGGCTCCAGAGGACTCCCCAGCTCCTTCCACCAGGTGTGGGAGGACACAGTGAATGGAGCAAGTTATGAACCAGGAAGAGGGCCCTCACTAGACCATACTGGAGCCTTGAGTTTGGACTTCCCAGCCTCCAGAACCATGAGAAATACTTTTCTGTTGCTTATAAGCCACGAGTCTGTGGTACCTTGTTACAGCAGGCCAAGCTGAGAAACCATCTCTTAGACGGCTCAAGACTCCTCTTCCTCCACCTTCTCCTCCTTTTCTTCCCTCTTTTCTTTCTTCCTTCTCCTCCCCTCTTCCTCTTCTGACCCTCACTCCCCCTCCTCCTCTTCTGAGAATCATAGAGGTGGTGCCAGAGCCCCTTACAGAGCACGGCCTCCCCTAAACGGGCTTTTGTGTATCTTCAAAGATTTCCATGGAGGATCAACCTCAAAATGTCTAAGACATAAAGGATTCCACTCGATCAAGGGTGTCAAACTCATCTTCATGGGGGCCACATCAGCCTCGTGGTTGCCTTCAAAGGGCCGAATGTAATTGTAGGACTGTATAAATGTAACTACTCCTTAACAATTAAGTGAGAGCTTGGCACTGCCGCTGGGTAGAAACAAGGTGCCGGGCCGGATAAAACACGGCGGAGGGCCGGCACCTTGTTTTGGGGCTTGTGTTTGCCGCCTGTGCTCTAGATAGTCAGGCAGCCTTGGTGCTCATCACCTTTCTGCTACCAAGTTCCCTTGTCTCTTAGGCAAGTCCCTTCTCCTCTCCGGGCCTCACTCTCCTCATCTGAAAATAATAGTAATGATAACAATAACAACCACTCCTAACTCCCATTTTTTTACTGTGACTCAGGCTCAACATGTTCTAAGTGCATTACAAACACTAATTCACTTAATCCTTACAATGACCCTATGAAGACAAGACTATTACCCTTCTCATTTTACAGACGAACCTGAGACACAGAGGTTTTTAAGTTGTCCAAGGTCATGCACTACAAAGTGAAAATGAGAACAATAAACTCGAAAGAGGATATAAGTCTCATACAGAGTCTCAGTGTAGTAAAGATCAAAGTTGCAGTCCTGAGTAGAATGCGGGGGAGTCTAAACTCTCACCCCTTGGCCTCCCTTGCACTACCGTGGAGGCCTCTCCTTAGTTCTAGAACAGTGTAAAAGCCACAAAACTCACTAGCCTCTGAAGGCCCCTCCAGCTGGAACATTCTGAGAGTTTCTTGTGGCCAGGAATAGCTGGGGCTCGGAAGGCCCTGAACACAGAGGACGTGGTGCCCTGCCAGATGCCAGCAGAGACTGGGGTTAAGGGTTTGAGCAGAACCTGTCTGCAAGTTCCTCTACAAAATGACCTGTCTCTTTTATAGGTGAGCAAAATCTTCACCTGGAGAGATTAGGCTCAGGGACCTTTCACTCAACCTCAGCTCCTTTCAGAAAGCAACTTTTTTTTAAACTAGTGGCAACACCTAATCCCTAGACCAGGGGGATGGAGGCAGCCATGTCATTTGGGCAGGCGGATGCCAGCTGCACAACTGCAGGGCCCCCTGCAGCCTGCCCTGCTCAGCCCCCAGTAGCGCCTGTCCTCTGTCTGGCTCACCCCCTCGGCGGCTCCAGAGGCACCAGCACTGGGGACTCACTCACACACAGGAGGCAGCACATCCCAGTGGCCTTGGGAGCCCTGCCGGTTCCACACGTATTCTCTTGATGCTTACCAATCCTGCCTCTTCCTGCGTCCCAGCTGAGCAGCTGGGGTGCATTTCCCCCTCCTCTGTGGGCCACTTGGATGGATATCAGAGGGTAATCACCTCCCTCAGCTCTTTTGGGACCTAGGTCAGATTTCTAAATCTCTTAGCAACAACGCCCTGTGCCTGGTCTTCAGTCCCTGTCCACCTCTCCCACATTAACATGGTAGAATGACCGTGGGTCAACTCTGCCCACTCCCCACCCCAGGCTGTCAGCTTCCCAGGGCAGGAAGCCAACCCAAGAAGCCCATCAAAAGTTGCTCTCTGCCTCATGGCTCATGACATGCCCTGTAACCACTGGTGGAAGACATCTGGGGCCCTTCTGTGGCTGGGTCAGTCTTATGTTGGCCACCAGCAAGGCCTGGCTGCCAGCTCTCAGAGAAGCAAGGGAGAAGGCAGAGCCAAGGAAGCTGGAAGGAATTCCCTTTTGTTTAGTTTTGCAAGGCCCGATTCTGCTTTATTTCAGCAAGGGGCTCAAGCACTTGGAAACATACTGCCAAACATTCTAGTTTTCAAAGTAGACTACAGCCTCCAGTGCCCCAGTAAGATTTATTACAACTGTGTCAACACATTGCCCCCATTTATTACCCCAGACCCCCTTTCCGAGGCTTCTTCTTCAGGATGTGTAAGGGGCCTGGAAGTGAGAAAACTTCCCATTTTCCTTTGATGTGCCGCTGAGCTAGACACCTGTGCTGAGGGTCGGAGGCCCGAGCTGGAGAAGGTTTGCAGACTGTGTCTGTTTTAACCACCGGTTTATTGTGTGGTTTGGTCGCATTCCATCCTCTCTTCGAGCTTCATTTTTCCCATCTGCACAATAAACCAGTAGTGCTTCCTGGAGTCTCAGCAAGTCTTCAGAAGTAGCTGATGAGGGGTTTGCTTTAAGATCTTATGAAGAAAGGGTTTTAATAAAATAAAAAAAAGTTTGGATATCACTGGCCCAGATGGTCTCACACCCATATCAAGAAATTATCTGTTTAAGTGTCTGACTGGAAACTTTTCTTTAGACTTGGTCACCATGAGGTCCCTGAGTCTCACGTACCTTCTCTAGGGATGACCAGGCTGGTGATTGAGGGGCATCGTAATGCAAGGGACCTGCTGCCCTGGGATAGCCCCAAGTAGAGAGAGGAATTAAATAACTCTGAAAAGCTTTCCTGCCTCCTGAGGTTGAAGGTCTTTCTATTCCCACCCCTCCCTCCTGGTGCGGTCCTCCTCTGCCTTCTTCTCTCTTACAAGTAATGATACCAGCAATGTGCTCTCTTTGGACACAGCAAACCTGTAATGGAGGGAGGGGAAGAAAGATTTCCCCCACTTTACAAATGAGAAAACAGGTTCAAAGAGAGGAAGGCGTTGAGCAAAGTGACAAAGCAAGGGTTTGGAAAAATGGTGTAAGAATCCCGATGACTTCAGGTGAGCTGGGACTCCTGCCAGCTGGGGACGTTGCTGAGAGGTATGATGCTGTGAGAGGAAAGATACCCTCTGGCTGAACTAAGCCACCCTCTTGAATCTGCTCTAACAGCTAAAACAGGTTGAGGTAGGAAATTGTGGGGTGTGAGTTCTCTTGATCCCCTGGGATCCTCTGAACACTTCCTAGGGCTCCTGAGCCAGGACACTGTAAGAGACAACAGAGTGTCCTGGCCAGACCAGGGCACAGGTAGGAGGGCCCTGACCCTGTGACTCCCCACACCCTTAGCACACACGCCTGGCAATGAGGGGTCCTCATCTGTGGCACGTTCCCTGGCACAGGAGTTCTGTGAGCTAAAGGGCTTTCCCTGCCACCAGCACACGAGGCTCTGAGAATCTCCCATGAGCATCACCGGCAATTTCTTAGCTTCCTCTACATTTTCCAAGACAGGCCCAGCATGTCCTCAAGGAACACTGAGTGGAAATCAATATTCTAATCACATCTCTGGTGTCTGTAATCCCTCCTACTTGGGCCGCACTTGGGGTTTACAAAGCACATTCACACTAGAGGCCTGGGAGATAGGCAGAGTAGACAGCAGCTTTGTCCCTGTTTTATAAACCGGACAAAACAGAGACTCAGGGAGAGGAACGACTTGTGGCATTAGAAGACCCAGAACTGGAACTGGGCTGCTGCTGTGTTGGGCTGATGGCCTTGCTGTGTCAATCCTGGCAGCCTCTCTTGCAAAGGTAAGACCAGAGTATCCACCCTCGTCTCTGGCATTTCCCTATAGCAAGCAGCTCCTCTTACAATCAGAAAGGTGTTGGAGGGGAGGGAGAGTTGTTAGGGGACAAAAGTCACACAGCTGACTTGGGAAAGAAATCTTTTCCATGCCCGACCCCCGCCCTGGCCAGCCCAGGGGGGTGGGAGTCAGGAGTCTGGGCATTGGTATCCGGCTCAACAGCAGATTCTCTGGCAGGCCATGGTAAGGAGGGCATTTCTTTTGAAGTCTGTAAGACAGGAAAAAGACTAGAATCACTATTCTCAAATATTTCATGTTGGGATTGCCTAGGAAATTTGGTAGAAAATTTTATCTTGGGGCTTCACCCAGGCCTAGTGGACCAGTCACAGGATTGGGAAAATCTGTGGGAACCCACATTGTGAGCTAGTTCCCTGGGTGATTCTGAGGCCCCCCGAGAGCATAAGACTGGATGGTCTCAAGGGCCTACCGTGCTCTGACATCCCATTATTCAAGGCAGCAGGAAGTGCTGGGTGCACTTGGACTTGCTGCTGATGTCCTCCCAGGTTTTATTCTTTATAGTAAACCCAGGATCCTAGAAGTGGGAGATATCTTGACCAGATCATCAGAGTACAGTCTCTTCCAGGAAAAGTGCAATTATGAGAAAGCCCAGAAGGGGCAGGATTTTCTCGAGGCCATGAATAAACTGTGAGCTCTGGGCCTTCGTCTTTCAAGGTGTTTCCCACACCAGCACTCTGGGATGGATTAGGTGACTCAGTCCACGCGTGTATCCTGACAATTGGATGATTTCTCTGATGTGGCCTCTCCTCACAGGTTTGTAGGAACTCTGATTCTACCCAAAGACTATGTTCTGCTCAAAATGGCCACTTTTCCTCCTTGTTCCTGAGGAGCCACTAACTTCCATGTTGCCAGAGCAGTCCCACCATTTCTGGGCTGTCTGCATGCGTGGTACCCACGTGCTTGGCTGCACAGAGAAGCCGGATGTCACTGCCCTCCTGGCCCCAGACTCTACCAGTTATGGTTCTTGGCTGAAAACAACAGAAACTAATTCTGGCTGACGTAAGCAGAAAAGGAATTTATTCAAGGATATGGGGAAGCACTGAAACTCGCCAGGAAAGCTAGAGAACCAGGCCTGGGAAATGGGTAGAAACAGAGCTGGCTGCCTCCCAGAAAGACTCTTGCCATGGGGATTCTTACAAATTAAAGAGGGGATTTAGATGCTATTCATTCCACAAAATGACACATTCTCCACTCACCTGTGGATGCAGCAACCCGTAAAAGTCTACATTCCAGAAAAATATTGTTGGTGGTTTTTGCTGTGGCTGTTGCCAATAACGGCATTTTCTATTTTTCTAGCCACATTTCAAATCCTGTGTGCATCCCATCTGCGAAGGATCATACCAGGAATGTCTTCTCCTTTGCTCTACCCTATTTATCCCTCCTGATGCAGCCATTGTATCTGCTGGCTTCCTGTCCCTGATTCTAGACCAACCTCTGTGTCCCTTGTCCCCATTCATACACAACACCTTATCCCATGTGTCCCCAGGCTGCCCTACATTCCCAGAAGAAAGGCAGTTGATCTCCAAAACCATCCACTAAGATAGCACCCTTTTCTCTGGTAAATTTTCTCCCTCATCCAACCAATCAGCAAGTATTTCTTGGCCATCTGCTATGTGCCAGTGACTGTGCTGGATGCTGAGAGACAGGATTCCCTAGCTTCATGGGGCTTAGAGTATAGTGGGGGACATAGGTATTAATCAAAGAATCACACAATATCTTGTGATAGGTAAATAAAGAAAGAGCCCACAAAAACCTTAAATGCTTTAATAAAGAGAACCATGCTCCTTAGTAAAGCAGATGCTTTCCTGCAAGGGTGACATTTGAGTTAACATGAAAAGAAAGAATAAGAGTTAGCCAGAAGAAGGGAAAAAAGGAAGGAAGGAAGGAAAAGAGGGAGGGAGGAAGGAAGGAAGGAAAGGAGGGAGGGAGGAAGGAAGGAAAGGGGAGAGGGAGGGAGGAAGGAAGGAAGGACAGACATTCTAAGCAGAGAGCCCCACATAGGAAAAGGAATTAGAAGCAGAATGAAGCTTTTCTCCTCCCAGAAGTCAAAATAAGCAGGGTGGCTGGAACACCGACTGTGAGGAAGTGTCATGTTGGACCCACATTACTGATTTGAGTTTTTACCAAACCAAGAGAAACTGTTTTAAAAATATATATAAAGAGTGGGGCCTGCAGTGTGGAAAAGAGACTGGAGACAGCAAAAGTAGATGAGGTGGCTCATGAGATTCAGGTGAGAGATAATAGTGTCTTGGGCTACAAAGTAGTGACAATAGAATGGAAAAGAGAACAGGTTCAAGACATAATTAGGAAGCGAAATTGACAGGACTTGGTGATGGGCAGAATATGGGATGGGGAAGCGGATGAGAGAGATCATATGTCTAAGATGACTCTGAGATTTGTAATTCGTGCTACCAGGTAGGTCACGTTAGGGGAACACTCATTCCTCACTTCCCATGTTTCCACACGGAGGGACTCCTATGAGAGTAACACTCCTGAGCCCTGTCTCCCTGACTCCTTATGTGATTGGGGCATTAAGGAGAAGGAACTGGGCTAGTGTGGCTGAGAGCCTTCTAGGTTTTCTAGTTACCTCTCCCTGCAGGTATGATCCAGTTTGTTGTCTAGCCATGCAGTGAGCTTAATGGGGTCAGCTCTGTCCCAGTGATAGAAGCGTGCAGCTTGGGGGGCAAGTTCAGTTCAGGGTGGCACAACCAGTCCAACCAACCCCGAACCATGGTTCAAACCAGAGAATAGAAGAGGGGGGCCATTTTCTTGACTCCTCTGTCCCCAGCCTGAATACTCAGGGGTCTATTTACTGAGCTAGGGAGCACTGGAGAGAGAACATGAATTCAATTCAACTTTGGCTTTCTTTCCTGGCCATTTCGATTTCTCAACTTTGGCTAAAATGTCCCACTAAATCAGTGTACTTGCCTATGTGCCTCTTTTGTATAATCTTGTGGGCATTAACTACATCAAAATAAGTTATGTCTAAAATTTGCTTTGCTTTGGTAAATCAGCCTGGACTTTAGATCCCAGCAAGTTCTCAGAGAGGTGAGAACCTGCACAGCATCCTGGGGGTAACAATAGCTACAGTAACAACTACCATGACTGAGTACTTAACACATATCCCATACTGCCGCCAAGGCTGTCTCATTCAACGTTCACAGTCCGCTCTGGGAGAAGCACTTTTATTATCCCCACTTTATACCCGGAAGCACTGAGGCCCAGAGGGGTTAAGTGGCCAGAGGCAAGACCATCTAGCTAAGGAGAGGTGAATCTGAGTTTCCAAAGCTTTTTTGCCTGCAAGCACTACACTGAACTGGAGGATGTGCTGGAAGATTTTTAACCACCATGTGGAACGCAAAGAAGCACAGCTGTTTTCTATGCTCTTAGCTGAGAGATTCCTGTGACCTATTAGCTTCTGCTTTCCTCTCTCCCCATCCATGCTGACACACTGATTCTGCGGGCCTTTGAACTCAGAGCTTCTCTCCTTCCCTCTCTTCAGGCATTTTCCACATGGAGTTCCCCACCTCTAACACAGAGACTACCTGTCTGCTAATCCAGCCAGAATCATCTGGAAGAGTTTAGCAGGCAGGCAGGAAGTCTAGCTCACTACTGAGTTAGCCAGGATTCTACCTGAGTCCTTCATCCACTCTGTGGCATAACCACAGCCCAATGCAGAACACAGGCCATTCTGGAGCTGGTAATGAAATCACCTCGCTGTCACTCACCTTGTCTTCATTTGCATCGGGAAGAAACGCTGTTGTGAAATCCGGTCTCTTATAGTGCTGCATCAGAAGTGGGGAAGGCCCCCATCCAGGGGCTCTCCACCCCAGCAGGCTGTCTCAACACCTGTGCACCACGGCCCCTAGCCAGGCGTTTTCATCTGAGCACCTGGATGCAGTCCTCCCCCAAGTCTCTCCAGCCTCTTTGTAAAATGAGGGTGATGACTGTACCGACCCCATGGAGCTGCCAGTGAGGCTTTGTAAAAGCTTTGGCACATAGTAAATGTTATCAAATGGATAGCTGTCATCATCTTCATCACTGTCAGCACTCGGTTTCCCACCTTCATGTTTTGGGTTTTTTTTTTAATCAAAATCAAGTACTATATGTAATATTATTTATTTAATACTATATTTAAACGAATGTTAAATAAACTCACTTATGTCTCCTCCTAAGCAACGGTATCCATGAAATCTCAGGTTTGATGGTTTTATTTATATTTTTAAAGACTCAGTACAAAAGGTACATGCCTACTGAAGTATGTTCACCCTGCCCCACTAAATCATCTCACGCAGCAGCCAGAGGTCCTCTCCCCTTTGAGGAACACCCCTGCAGCCAAGTGCTGGCTCACCCCTCAGTCTCCTCGTCTGTGCAATTGGTGTGACGTGATGAGGACATACCTTACTAAGGCTGTGGCATGATGGTTGTGACTATGCTTCGTAAAGTGCAACTCACTAGCTAAGTCGATGTCCTGTAGTCCCCCTTCTCCCCACCCAATTCCACTGGCCAACCCCAGGTTTGCAAAAGTATCTACTTACCATAAGTTTCCCCGGCACCCATCCCATCTCTCCTTGGAATCTGCTGGGCTGTCCCTCAGGTGTGTTTTTCCCAGACCAGGCCCCTTCTGCCGGCCTGGAGCCTGCCCCAGGACACAGGAAGCAGAACTTCCAGGAGTGTTATTTCAACCGGCCATGGACTCTCCTCTTCTTGGCTGTCGCCTCGCTCACGGGCCCTGAGACACCTTTCCTTTGAATCTGACCAGCAGAGGCAACTGCCCATATTCTGTTTTTTCCTTCTGCATGATGACTTAGTGGGCATTACCTCCAATCCAAGCCTCTTCCCTTCTCTCCACATGGGCCAACAGGGCAAGTCTCCACTAGCAGTTAGGGGGCTCCTTCAGCTCCAGGTGGAGATGGCCGGAGTCAGGGAGAGGAGGCAGAGGAGAGG
>PVJI01006124.1:0-57641 GCA_004026765.1 Micronycteris hirsuta
GCATCCTGATTACCAGTGTTCTGAACTCTGCATGTGATAGGTCAGCTATCTCTTCATTGCTTAGTTGTATTTTTTCTGGAGCTTTGATCTGTTCTTTCATCCGGGCCTTTTTTTTTTTTTTTTGGTCTCGGTGTTCCTGTTGCATGATAAGGGGTGGAGCCTTAGGTATTCACCAGGGCAGGGCAACCTACATGGCTGCATTGTGGCACTATGTGGGGGGGAGGAGTCAGAGAGGGAACAATGCCTGTTGCTCAGCTCTCTGCTGGCTTTCAGTCATTTCCCCCACTACTCACAAGCAAATTGGGCCCTTCTGGTGCTGATTCCTGGGTTGGTGGTTTTGTGTATGTTCTAGGACCCTATGGGTCTCTCCAACAAACTCTCCTATGAGTTTGTGAGTTTTTCTTACCACTGCGACCCCTGCAGGTTTTTTCAGTCAGAGGTTTTGAGACTTTTATTACCCCATGCTGTAACCCTGGGTTGTGCAGTCCGTCTCACTCCCCAGTTGTTCCTCCCAATTTATCCACAAGCAAATGTGGGACTGCCGACTGACTCCTCCAGCTGCTGCCTCACCATAAGTCCACTCCACTCCTGCTGCCTGTCTTGGCCCCTCCTACTAGCCTGGATGAAAATTTCTTCTTTAATTCCTTGGTTGTCAGACTTCTAAACAGTTCAATTTAGTTTTAGTTCTGGTTGTTTTTTGTTTTTAAATTTGTTGTTGTCCTTCTTTTGGTTGTATGAGGGGGCACAGTGCATCTACCTACACTTCAATCTTGGCCAGAAGTGATTGATTTTTTAATTATTTTCAGATTTTTTATTAAATTTATTAGGGCAACATTGGTTAATAAGATTATATAGGTTTCAAGTATGCATTTCTATCATACTAGATCTGTATGTTGCACTGGATGCTTACCACCTAAAGTCAAACCATCTTCCATGTCCATATATTAGGCCCCACTCAATCCTTCAACCCCACCCCTTTCCTTCTGGCAGCCACCACATTGCTGTCTGTGTTTATGAGTTTCAGTTTTATATCCCACATGTGAGTGAAATTAAATGGTTCTTAGCTTTTTCTGATTGACTTCTTTAACTTAGCATAATGTTCTAAAGGTACACCCACGTTGTTGCAAATGGCAGTATTTTGTCTTTTCTTATGGCTGAGTAGTATTTCATTGGGTATATGTACCATATCTTCTTTATCCAGTCCTGGATCGTAGGACGCTTTGGTTGTTTCCATGTCTTGGTGACTGTGAATGATGCTACAGTGAACGTAGGGGTGCATATATCTTTGCGAATACTTGTGTTTGAGTTTTTGGTTAGATACCCAGGAGACAGATTGCTGGACCATATTGTAACTATATTTTTTATTTTTTTAGGAACTGCTAGACTGTTTTTCATAGTGACTGTACCAGTCTACATTCCCACCAGCAGTGAATAAGGGTTTCCTTTTCTCCACAACCTCTCCAACACTTGCTTTCACTTGTCTTGTTGAAAGTAGCCATTCTAACAAGTGTGAGGTGGTATGTCACAGTAGTTTTGATTTGCATCTCCCTAACAGCTAATGAGGTTGAACATCTTTTCATGTATCTGTTCACCATTTGTATGTCTTCTTAGGAGATGTGTCTGTTCAGGTCCTCTGCCCATTTTTCAATTGGATTATTTGTTTGTTTGGCATTGAGCTTTATTAGTTCTTTATATATTTTGAATATTAAACCTTTGTTGGATCTGTTGTTTGCAAATATCATCTCCTGTTCGATCAGTTGCCTCTTGTTCTGTTGTCAGTTTCTTATGCTGTGTAGAAGCTTTTTAGTTTAATATAGTCCCATTCATTTATTTTTGCCTTTACTTCCCTTGACTTTGGGGTCAAATTCATAAAATGTTCTCCACAACCAAGGTTCATAAGTTTAGTATTTATGTTTTCTTCCATGCAATTTATTGTTCCTTCGGTCATTCTTGTATGTGCCCTGACCAGGGATCAAACCCACAACCCTGGCGTATCTGGACGATGCTTTACTCAACTGAGCTACCTACCCAGGGCTTACTTATGAATATGAATCATTTTATTGACAGATTTAAGCTGTTAATAAAAATGTCATTCCTGCCCTGCTCAGTTGGCTCAGTTGGCTGGAGCATTGTCCCATACACCAAAAAAGTTGCAGTTTTGATCTCTGATCAGAGCACATATCTAGGCTGTGGTTTGATCCCCAGATGGCACACACAGGGGGGAGGGCGCAACTCATCGATCTTCCTCTCTTCCTCTCTCCACCGCCTCCCCCTTCCTCTCTCTCTAAAATCAATATAAACATCCTCAAGTGAGGATCTTAAAAATGTAACTCCTTCTAGTGCAGGTATATCAAATTTAAATTATGATTGCTTTGAATCATTTTGGGTAAGAAAATGTGGCTCTTCCACCTGGGCTTTAGAATATTCTCTCCAAATTATACCTGGTTTAGAAGTCATTACACAACATCTTTACACTAACAACTGACCTCCCAATTCTGTTCTCTCCATATTGACTTTTCCTTATAATTCTAAAACTAGCCACTCTAAGGGGGATAAATGGTGATGGAAGGAGACTTGACTTGGGGTGGCGAACACAATACAACGTACAGATGATGTATTATAGAATTGTACGCCTGAAACCTATATAATGTTATTAACCAATATCACCCTAAGAAATTCAATTAAAAAGAAACAAATAAAAGCAATACTTCTCAACAAAAAGGAAGGTAATTAATATAAAATAATAAAAGTACTTGCAAAATTAAATAATGTATTTGATTATGCCATTTTCATACTTGAAAACCTATGCCCATTTCTAGATGTTCCCTGCATCAGTTCTTTATGTTGTCTTATTTTGTTTTGTTTATTTTATTATAAAATATACCCTTATGGAAACTTTTTTAATTAGACAAAGTTTAAAGTGAACAGGAAATACCCTCTGACCATTCTCCCACAGTCTCCATCCTCACTCCCTAAGGATAACCAATGTTAACATTTTGTATATTGTTCCAGAAACTTCCACCTTGCATCAGTTCTACACTAAGCCAGACACTCTTAAGAAATCCTTCAAAAACCTCCATCATATTGACCAAACTATTACTCAGCATAATCTGCCTAGTTAAATGGTGTTTCTCTAGCTCTGTGACTTTAAACTTGTACCAATAAATAAATAAACTTCCACCAAAAATAAGCCCCTTTTGTATATACAGGGTTTAATACACACACACCCTGTTTAACAAGGCTAGTCCAAGCTTTTTGGACTACCACCGCCACCACCACCCAAACTGGCTTATAATTTGATATACCTTCGAACTGATAATCTTTAAATATTTTCTCAACTTTTATAATTTTACTTAATAGAGAGGAGAGCACAGTGATTTTTCTTAGCAAAAAATAAAGAACAGATTTACTTATTTATTTCCATTTAACAAAGCAGAATCAATATACTAAAAAATAAATCAGTAAAATATTACGATTTTCTAAAACTTCGCTCTCTTTTGCAATATTCTGAACCAGACTGCTTAGAACTTATAAAGTGTTTCAAACTTAAGTAATAAAAAGAAATCACCCATTTCTGATAAGCAGCATTATATGAGGTTTTATTTCAGAATTTCATTTGACTGATGACTTTTAACTGACGAACTGCACCTGTCTGCAGCAAACATGTATCACAAAGAAGGAAATTACTTTCCTTCACTCCAACAGTCCTTTTGGCAAGAGCACACCCAACCTAATTTTTTCCACTACATAAGGAGCTACATGTGGAATTCTGAATCGCCTGACATCATATTACTTACATAGTTCAGTCATAATTCAGCATCCAGTGACCTGGCAGGCCTACCCTTTACCCTCATTCTGGATAGAAGTGCTATAGCATAGAAGTTAGGTGGACACACTTTGGAATCAGACACTCTAAGTTTGAATCATTTCCACCACTTGCCAGTAGTGTGATTTTGGACTAGGTGCTTACCCAACCTAAGCCTCAGTTTTCACATCTTAAAATGGAAATACAAATGGTGGCTTTCTAATAAGACTGTGTAAGAATTCAACAAAATATTGTGTACAAAACTCTCAACAAGGGGCAGTAATTATTTCTGGAGACATTGATTTGTACTTTATTATTATTATTACTATTACTTATAGCTTGTCTTGCTGCACAAAAAGATTCAATGTGGAAGACTCTAAAATAAAATTGTCACCAAAAAAGGTCCAAAGTTTAGCACAAACCAGAAATATGTGAAGGTAAAAGTCATGAAAAAGACTCATTTCTTTTCATCCATTTTAGTAGTACCAGACTGATTTTAGAAAGGGGTCCTACTCCAGTCCGACTTGACTGCCTGTGTGATCGTCAATGTCACTTAATTGTTTTAAGTTGTTCTTTGTTCCTTGTTCTTTTCTTACCTATAAAGAATGAAGATAATTATCCTCACAGTGCTGGTTGTAAATATTAAATGATATAACAATGTTTTATAAAAACATAAAGTACCAGTATAGTTATTAGATTCAGCAAAATATATTTTTTATTTCAAAAGTCTTCTTAGACATCATCTGATTCATAAAATTCCCTCTCACCAATGCCAGCACTCCATTTGCTCTAACATAATTGCTGGAGCTGTTTACAGAAATCTGCACTTAAAATCAATGAGCTCAGGGCAGAAAGCCTTGAATCTGGCCCTGGGCCTCAACCCAGGAATTCTGGGTGCTCATCGCTAGCTGACCCTTAAAAAATTCCACGTCCTCTTTGGAGTTCAAAGTTTGGGGGTGAAATCACTGCTCCTTCTCAAAGATAAACACATTGTAGATCTGAAGTGGTGTCCTGAGCTAAAACAAGACAATGTTGAGTTTGAATCTCATCAGGACTATGTTTTCCCAACATAATAAATTGCTCTTTGTTCAAATCAGAGACTAAATTCACTTTATTTTCCAAAATCGGCCCTGCCAGATTTCCTTGATTTAATTGTATCTTTTCTGTCTGCTGACAATGGAAAGCAGAAGAAAATAGTCTTGCTGGGGAAATGAAATATGACCAAGGAAAACAGGCATTCTCACACTGCATGAGGTGGGGTGTTTTTTTTTTTCACATTCAATTTTTTATAAGAAAAAAGGTCTCTACCCTTTAAAACAACAGCACTATTGCAGTGACTGTTAGGTCATATCTACAAAGCCTAAAGAAAATAGTGGAAAGAAAATTAACTAGTTCATTAGGGTATGGACAACATTATTTTTAAAAGGAAATGGTTCTTCATACATAGAATAATACATGATAACAATGAAAAGTGAGAGTTGATGCAATCATTTAATTCAAATTTTAAAATGTCTGATTTACTGAAGCATCTGTAGAGTTTAGGTAAAATAATTTAGAGGAAACACAAATTAACCACATCATTACTGCAATTCTTCAATATATTTAGCTAAAATAGTCCTTGTTTTAATAGCAGAGAAGAACTCTGAGTCCTGGTTGACTGGTAGGAATCTCTTGTAATGAAAAATCAAGGGTGAGAAGCAACAACGGGCCAGGTACCCATCCCAAATCTGCCATCTCCTCACCATTTGACTGTGGATAAATATAGTTGTTCGTTTATTAAATTTTAGAATGTTATTGAGCATCTTCCACATAACAAGCACTGTTCAAAGAAAGGATGATATGATTGGAATATACTAGACAAGACCCTTGCCCCTCAGGGCACATATTACAGAGTGGAGAGAAAGAAAAGTAGATGATTATTAAATAGATGATAGATGGTAGATAGGTAGATAATAGATGGATAGATGTGTAGACAGACACACAGAAGCAATAAATACACAAAAGTTAATTTCAAATTGTTAAAAGTACTATGAGAGGAATAAATAGGATAAAGATTTCAATGAGAGATTTCTGGCCAAGATGGAGGCATAGGTGGACACACTGTGCCTCCTCAAGCAACCAAAGGAGGAAAAACAACAATTTAAAAAGCAAAATAAACAACAAGAACAGACAGAGAATCGACCGAGTGGAAGTCCAACAGCCAAGGAGTTAGAGAGGACATGTTCATCCAGACTGGTAAGCGGGGCAGAGCCTGGCGGAAAGCGAGTGCAGTGAGATGGCAGTTTGCCTGGAGAGACTCACGGTGGGCACGCCAGGCCAAAAAGTGGCCCCAAAAGTGGCCAGAGCACCTGGAGAAGCCAGCGGGAAACAGCGGGCCGAGGCTGGTGGACAGGGTGGTCCCTCACTTGCACGTGCAGATAAAGTGGGAGAAGGAGCTGGGGAGTGGAGCAGAAAACACCTGTGGGGGTTGAGGCAGCAGCAGGAGCAACTCCCAGCCGCACAGAAGAGGAGAAATAGACTGGGAGCCAGGAAGAGCGGAGCAGGTGCCATTGTTTCCTCCCAGGCCACGCCCCCTCAGACAGTGTCAAAACACAGTGACTGTGGAGCTAGCCCTGCCCTAGTGAACAGCTAAGGCTGCATCCCTTAAAGTAACAGGCACGCCAAGAAAAAAATGGCCTAAATGAAAGAACAGAACAAGGCTCTGGAAAAAATACAACTAAGTGACCAAGGATAGCCAACCTATCAAATGCACAGTTGAAAACATTGGTAATCAAGATGCTCACAAAATTGGAAGAAA
The DNA here is from genome assembly GCA_004026765.1 of Micronycteris hirsuta. Classification (NCBI taxonomy): domain Eukaryota; kingdom Metazoa; phylum Chordata; class Mammalia; order Chiroptera; family Phyllostomidae; genus Micronycteris; species Micronycteris hirsuta. Next base: position 6,603 of record PVJI01006124.1, read on the forward strand.
GTTGGAATCAATTAGATGAACAAATGAAGGATACACTAAATAAAGTGAGGGGAAATGTGCAGGGAACCAATAGGGAAGAGAAGGAAACTGGGACTCAAATCAATGGTGTAGACCAGAAGGAAGAAACAAGAATTCAAAAAATGGAGGAGAGGCTTAGGAACCTCTGTGACATCTGTAAACATCCCAACATCCAGGTCAAAGGGGTGCCAGAAGGAGAAGAGGAAGACCAAAGGATTGAACACTTATTTGGACAAATAATGAGAGAGAACTTCCCCAATCTGGCAAAGGAAATAGACTTCCAGGAAGTCCAGGAAGCTCAGAGAGTCCCAAAGAAGTTGGACCCAAGGAGGAACACACCAAGACACATCATATTTACATTACCCAAGATTAAAAATAAGGAGAGAGTCTTGGAAGCAGCAAGAGAAAAGGAGACAGTTACCTACAAAGGAATTCCCATAAGACTGTCAGCTGATTTCTCAAAAGAGATCTTTCAGGTAAGAAGGGGCTAGAAAGAAGTATACCAAGTCATGAAAGGCATGGACCTACATCCAAGAATACTCTATCCAGCAAAGCTATCATTTAGAATGGAAGGACAGAAAAAGTGCTTCTCAGATAAGGTCAAGTTCAAGGAGTTCATCATCACCCAACCTTTATTATATGAAATGTTAAAGAGATTTATATAAGGCATGGAGGGATATCAACAGGGGAGTGGGAGGGGAAGAGAGGAGAAAAAGGTGCAGAGAATAAGTAGCATAAACGGTAGGTAGAAAACAGACAGGGGGAGGTTAAGAATAGTATAGGAAATGTAGAACCCAAAGAACTTATGTGTATGACCTATGGACAAAAACTAAGGGGCGGGGAAATGGGGGGCTGCGGGGTGGAGGGGAACAAAGGGGGGAAATGGAACAACTTTAATAGCATAAGGAATAAAATATATTTTTTAAAAAATATTTAAATGGCTCTATGGCAGAGGGTGATCAGGATGGACCTCCCTAGGAGACCTGAAGATGTGAAAGAACCAGCCGTGTGAAGTGTGGAGCTGCTCAGTGAAAATAGATTGTAGCAATGCAAGAGAAGAAGCAAAGAGGCTATTGAATAACTCCAGACATGAGATCAGTGTGGATTTCAGGTAGGACAGAGGCCATGGAGGTAGAGATATGTGGACATTTTAAGATGCATTTTGAAGATAAAATAAATGGAATGTGCTGATGAGTTCTATGTGCGTGAGGAGGATAAGGAAATAATCAAACATGACTCCTAGATTTTTGGCTTAAGCAACTGGCTGGACTGGTGTCACCACTTACTGAGGGAGTCACAGGTCAGATTATGAGTTCTATATTATGTACTTTGGACATGTCAGTTTGAGGTGTCTTTTAGCCAGAAAGTGGAAATGCCAAGTAGCCCTTTAAATATGTAAGTCTGGAACTTAGAGGAGCAAAACCATCAGCATTTGATGGTAAAAGCCATGGAACCAGATGAGATCACCTATGGATGGAAGATAGAAAGGACCAGGGATAAAACCTCAGGACCCTATATTGCTTAGTGGTCAGGGAGGTGAGATTGAGAAGGACTTCCTTACATCAACATAAAATGCAAAATTATCATCCGGAAAGATTAAATAAAATTATGTATGGTTTGTACTAGCTGGTTAAAAATACTCAACAATTTTTAGCTAATTTCTTCCATCTTTTTTAACCTTTCCCCTTTCAATCACTCCAGCCATCCAAATATAATTAATCTCTTATTCTAAAGAAGAGAAGTGAACCACTGTATATTCTAAGGAATAAAAAATTACTAGTCCTTTTATCTCAATTTATATAGGCCCCAACTGAAATGTAATAAGCACCACAACTAGTAATCTCAAGTGGCAGGTCTCCTAAAGACATGTTTTTTTTTCTAATTATTCTAAAGCTTACATTACTAAATTAACACAACTTATATCTAAACTTGTCTTCTTTCATTTTAAAAGGGAAAATTGGAGGCCAACTTCCCATGTAGCCCACCATTCCCAGCTCTTTGGATCACTAGCAGAGCTCAGAACTGAGCCAAAATTATACCACCATTTTTCATGCTCTGTACTCATGCCAAGTTTCCTGCATCCAGCCAGCAACTATAGAACCATCCTCTGAGAAGGGAAGACTGAACTCCAGTGAGATAGAATGAGGCAATGGTGGTTTCCTGTGTCCTCCCGCACACTGGTCAGAAGATGTCCCTGATTGGACTGAGCACCTAGAAGAGCAATCCTGGCCAGGTAAAAGCAGCTATTGAGTATGCCCTGAGTATAGGCTACCACTACATTGACTGTGCTGCTATCTACCCCAAAGAAACCGATATTGGAGAAGCTCTGAAGGAGAACATTGGACCTGGCAAAGCAGTGCCTGAGGAGGAACTCTTTGTGACTTCCAGGCTATGGAGTACTGAGCACCACTGTGAGGATGTGGAGCCTGACCTCTGGAAGATGCTGGCTGACCTCCAACTGGAGTATTTGGACCTATACCTGATGCCTTTGAGTGAAAAGCTGATCCTTTCCCTAAGAATGCTGATGGGATTATCCACTATGGAACCATTGACTACAAGGAAATGTGAAAGGTTGTGCAGGCTCTGGTGCCTAAGGGGCTGGTGCAAGCACTGGGCCTGTCCAACTCCAGCAGTCAGCAGACTGATGATCTGCTCAGTGTGGCCTCTGTGTTCCCAGCTTCCCTGCAGGTAGAATGCCACCCATATCTTGCTCAGAACAAGCTGATTGTCCATTGCCAAGCACACTGCCTGACGATGACTGCTTACAGCCCTCTGGGCTCCTCTGGTCATGCTTGGCATGATCCTGATGAACCTGTCCTGCTTGAGGAACCAGTGGTCCTGGCACTGCCTGAAAAGTATGGCTGGTCTCCAGCCCAGATCTTACTCAGGTGGCAGGTCCAGCAGAAAGTGATCTCCATCCCCAAGAGTGTCACACCTGCACATATCATTCAGAACATTCAGATTTTTAACTTCACCATTATTGAGAACAGCCTAAAGTCTAGCTGAAAAGAACTCTTGTAACTATAGAGATACAGAAGAAGCCACATTGAGACTGGTAGGAGGGGCAGAGAGGCTGACCAGCTGGTCCCATACCCATGTGTAGCAGTTAAAACTCAGGAGAAATGTCAGCTGTGGTGGTCCCGCCAAGAGAAAGAGGTTCTAGCTGCAAACCAGGCACCCCAGCCCAGAGTTCCAGTGCCAGGAAAGTAAGTTCTGATGACTTCTGGCTGTGAAACCCAGCATGGGTTACAGCAGAGTGAGACAGTGGCCTTCTGGAGTCCTGGGTGTTCCTCTTCAAGGGCCCACACACGGGCTTTCTTTTTGATGGAATCCTTATCTCTGAGCTCCAGCACTGGAGAAACAGCTCAAAAAGCAAAAAGCATGAGAGCTATACAGGGAAGAACTGAACTGTCTGGTTTCAGGGAGATCTGGAGGGGCAGCTTTTTCCCAGACAAAAGTGCTATCAGAGGCCATTGTTTCTTTGCTGAGCCTTCCCCCTAAAGACGAAGGTAGGTGCCATATCTGAGTCTTCATCAACCTAGCTAACACTGCTCACCCTGCCCTCATGATTCCCTATGACCCTGCCATACCCAATTTTCAGGCACACCCAAGACATTTCCAGTGGCTTTTCCATACAAACAGCCTGTCTTGTCTCATACTTCAGAGTTTTCTAAAATCTCTCAAAAGTCCACAAACCTCAAACATGTAGCACCAGGCCTCAGCACGCCCCAACTTAGTTAAGTATCCCCAAACCCAGTACTAGTGACAGCCAGCCTCAGTTCACAATTTAGCCTCTGCAGGACAACTCCAAGGACAGCAAAAAGTTCCAACCATCTACAGATCACTTTCTAGTTCCTACCAGATGGCCCCAGGACAGAGCTAAGGCAGGGCTGACCTTGGCTTGCACCAGAGCTCCTTCCAAGAGGCCCCAGAATCAATACACTCAGTGGCCAGCTTTAGACTGCACCAGAGCACAAGCCAAAAACTTCTCCAAACCACACACTAAGGGTAGACTCAGCGGGCTCCAGAGTCCTGCTAAAGTTAATCCTGCTTTGTAGGGTCAGCCCCTTCACAACAGTTTTTCTACTGTAGTCATGGCCGGTCCTCACAGCCAATCAGCCTAAGGGCCAATTCCCTCCAATTGATATGCCAGCCACAATCAAGGCTAAACTACAAGAGGGAACACACAGTCCACACAAGGGGCACCTGGAGCACTCAGGTCAGGTGAACAGGGAAACTAGACTGCATTACTAAGCCCACAGGATACCTACTGCCTAATGCTACCTTGCCAAGACTAGGAGATGTAAAAGAACTACCTAATACATAGAAATAAACATAGGGAGGTACCCAAAACAAAGAAACAAAGAAACATATCCCAAATGAAAAACAGGATGAAATTCCAGAAAAAGAACTACAGGAAATGGAGGCAAGCAATCTCCCAGATACAGAGTTCAAAACACTGGCTATAAGGATGCTTAATGATCTCAGTTTCCTAACAAAGAGATAGGAAACATAAAAATAAAGATATAAAACATAAAAAAAGAACCAGTAAGAAATGAAGAATAAAATGACTAAGAGGTGGGAGGGTATAATGGGGGGAAGGAGGGAAGGGTTTTCAGGAACATCTATAAAGGACACATGGACAAAAACAAACAGGGGTAGGTTCAAGGGTGGGAAGTGGGGTTGGCTGGGGTGGGGGGGAGTGGTGAGGGGAAAATGGAGACAACTGTACTTGAACAACAATAAAAACAATCAAAAGAAAAAAATTAATTAATTTGACCTCTTCCTTGTTAAAAGAAAAAAACAAAGAATACATTAGAAGGAATCAACAGTAGAGGAGATGAAGCAGAGGATCAAATCAGCAAATTGGAATTCAGCAAATAGCAGAAAACATCCAATCAGAACTACAAAAGAAAAAGGAATCTAAAAAATGAGGATAGTTTAAGGGACGTCTGAGACAACATTAAGACTAAAAATATTCACTTCATCGGAGTACTACTATAAAGAGAAGTGAGAGACCAAGGAAGTGAAAACTTATTTGAAAAAATAATGATAAAAAACTTCTCTAACCTGGAAAAGGAAATACACATACAAGTCCAGGAAGTGCAGAGAGCAAAGTACCCAAAGAGGCCCACACGAAAACACATCATAATTAAAATACCAAAAGTTAAAGTCAAAGATAATCTTAAAAGCATCCAGAGAGCTCCCATAAGACTGTTAGCTAATTTCTCAGGCGAAACTTTGCAGGCCTGAAGGGTTTGGCGTGAAATATTCAAAGTAATGAAAAGAAAGGATCTACAACCTAGATTACTCTACCCAGCAAGGCTAGCATTTACAACCGCAGAAAAGATGAAAAGCCTCCCAAAGAAGAAAAAGCTAAAGAAGTTCATCACCACCAAACAAGTATTAAAAGAAATATTAAAGTGTCTTCCTTAAAAAGAATAAAAAATGTCAAAAATATGAATTATAAAATACATATCTATCAACATATCTATAAATACATATCTACCAATGAACATACCTATCAATAATTACTGTAAATGCAAATGGATTAAATGTGCCCATCAAAAGGTATATGGTGGCTGAATGGATAACAAAGCAAGACCCTTATATAGACTGTCTACAAGAGACTCACTTCAGATGGAAAGACACAACAGACTGAAAGAAAAGAAATGGAAAAGATATTTCATGAAAATAGAAACAAAAAATAGCTGGGTAGCTATACTTATATCAGGAAAAAATAGACTTTAAAACAAAGGCTCTAACAAGAGACAAAGAAGAACCTAGCAATTCCACTTCTGGGTATTTACCTGAAGAAATCCAAAACACTAATTCAAAAAGACATATACATCTATATGTTCATTGCAGCAGATGAAAGATTTCATTATTTTTTATGGCTGAGTAATATTCCATTGTATGAGTGTGTATATATACATACCATTCTTTATCCATTTGTCTATAGATGGATACTTAGGTTGCTTCCTTTTCTTGGCTATTGTAAATCTGCTGCAATGAACATACAGATGCATATGTCTATGGATAAAGAATGGTATGTATAAAAAAAAAGAATGGTACATATATATACTCATACAATGGAATATTACTCAGCTATAAAAATAATGAAATCTTGCCATCTGCAACAACAGGAATAGATGTAGAAGGTCTAAGAAAAGGGTCTAGAAAAAGACTAATACTATGTGATATCACTTATATGTGGAATCTAAAGAACAATAGAAATGAACAGTCAGAAACAAACTCATGGATACAGAGAACATTGATGGTTGCCATGTGGGAGGGAGGTTGGTGGATGAGTGAAAAGGACAATGGATTAAAATGTACAGATTGCTAGCTATAAAAACAGTCACAGGGATGTAAAGTATAGTATAGGGAAATAGTCAATAATACTGTAATAATTATCTATGGTACCAGATGGGTACTAGACTTACTGGGGTGATCACTTTATAAGCTACACAAATGCCTAATCACTATGTTCTACACCCAAAACTAATATAATAGTGTATGTCAACTGTAATTAAAAGATAAAAATTATTTTTTAAAAGGAGTGTTCTTTTAATGATTAGCCCCCAAAATTGGCTATCTCTAATACAGCCATCCAACCTGGGTCCTTTGATCAGGTTTTATCCTGTCTTATTTCAATAAATTCAATGTTCATGGAGCCTTTGTATTACATAAGACACTTGGTCAGGCAATGTAGGAGATACAAAGATCTGCAAATCCTCACATAATTTATACTTGTACTAGAAAAGAAAAATAAGTACAGAAATCCTATCATAGGTTTTTGTAATGAGCATATAGATTAAGAAATATGGAAGTTCAGCATAGAAAGAGATTTATTATGCTAGAAAGAGTTAAAGATTTTGTAAAAGAACAAGAGTTGGGCCCAGATGAACAGACAGGAAAAGAGCATTCTACATAGAATCATTTCAACAAAGAGGTCAGGAAAGTACAAGAATGGTTAAGAAACGAGAGAGGTTAATTTGAGTATAATAATGTTTGGAAAACAAAGAGAAATGTGTCTAGTGATAATGAGCCTTCATGTACAATTGACTGTGAGCCTGTCATGCCTTCAACATAATGATCTTTTTTATTTTCTCATGATCCTGGAAAGCAGCTTTGGAAACTCAACAATGGCGTTTGCTGATGGGAGAATAAAAGAGGGTGAGTCCTTTGTCCTTTTTTGCTGCCAGCCCCTCGGCTCTGGCCATGCCACTCGACTCCTGTCCTGGGAGTGAGCCCATCCAGAAGCCTAGGTGCCCATGGATGTGATGCAGTGCAGAAGCCACACTGGGCTGTTACCTCTCTTGGGAGAACATGGCACATGAACAGGAACACAGTGCTGCCGAAATATTCTTTGAAGAATTGCATGGCAATCTGGGAGTCTGGATACATACGTGCAGCAGGAGAACAGAGGACCCAAATCATAAAAGTGACTTAATATCATTCTAAGGTATTAGGAAATGAGGAAAGATGAGAGGCTTTCAAAATAGAGGGTCAACAAAATAAGAACTTTCATCTGGAATAATAAATCCAACCATATTGATTGGAGGAAGAAGTATTTTCAAAGGTCACTTGGGAGACTACAGTTAATCTTTGAGCAACACAGATTTGAATGGCACAGGTCTACTTATGTGCGGATTTTTTATCAATAAATACATACAGTACTCTAAACGTGTGTTTCTTATGATTTTCTTAATAACATTTTCTTTTCTCTAGCTTACTTTATTGTAAGAATACAGTATGAAATACATATAACAAAAATATATGTTAATGGACTGTGTATATTATTGGTAAGGCTTTCGGTCTACAGTAGCTGTTAGTAAAGTTCTGAAGGAATCGAAAGTTATATGTGGACTTTCTATTGGGGGGGCGGGGGTTGGTGCCCCTAACCCCTATGTTGTCCAAGGGTCAACTGTATTTAAATTTAGTCTAGCTGACTAAAGCAGAAACTACAGCTGTACCTAAGGAGGGTAGCAATAGGTCAGCATCCCATGATCACATTGCACGGCGGCTTTAGGAGAGTGCTTGATGGCACAATTGTTTACAACCCTTCACTTTCTTCTCTGGCTTATCATTAGTGTTACTTTAGAATAATGAAGCCTGTTCTATCCATTAACTCCACTAACATTTGATCTCCCCATAGATTGAGGTTAAAAATTAATTACTCTTCCAACATATTGATTACATGACTATAAATATAAAAACAGAACTACAGAACAACTGCAGGGACCTTTGTTTAAATAGCATGTTTGCTCTTTTCAAAGGAGGGAATTAATGTTGAAAGACCTTGGAATTTGAGGAACATACTAGAAAATCAACCCTAGAGTGCCATCTAGTGTTGGTAGTGTATTTAAATGCAATGTATCATAGAAAGGTCTGGTTTCTTATCTGTAGTGCCACTTCCTCCTGTTAAAAACTTGGTAACAACAACAAAAACTAGGCAATGGTTAAGGATCAAAAGCCACACTCTTAAACTGCCTTTGTTGCTGGGCTTCCAGATATTAATCTGAATTGTAAACGATCGAAGTTGTTTATTTGGAACTGCAAGGGGAGGAAGCCTTCAGCTCAACTTCTAGATAGCAGTGAGTTAACAGAAGTGAAGGGCATGGTTTGCAGCTTTGTATCATCCTTCATATAATTCATTCACTCTTTTTATCATTATAATAAAAGGTAGGCCCAAAAACAGAGCTAGCTTTTAATTCTTTCCATCTCTTTAACCAGGTAGTTTCAGACTATTTCACTTAACTCATAATATTTAATGAATTAAAAGATGGATCGTTTGGACTAGGTTAGGAACTGGTGTTAAAATCTTCTGCTGCGGAAATTCATTGTTACTGGGATGGCTCATATATCAGAGCACTGCCTTCTGCAGACATTAAAATTCTCTTTGTTTTGTGTCCTTAATACTGCCCAGTCCTTGGGAAGCACGAATCTGACATTATATTAGGTAATTTACACTGACCTAGTAACTCAAAGCAATCATCACTGGTAACTTAAAGTGACTATACTCCAAAAGGAATAGAGTCTAAGGTCACAGTTGTAAATCTTGCCACAGGAAGGCCAAAGATTATAATCTTTATGCCAAAGTGCTGCAGATTCCTTTCTGTAGAGCAGAGTCATATTTCAAAGCCTTTCCTAATCTGAAACCTATCAGTGGTTGTGACAATAGCAGATATGGCTTAAATGATATCGAACACACAGTTTAGAAAATACCATTAAGTCAGTGAAAAAAAAAGCAATTACATTTATCATATCTGAGGTTGAGATAATTCTAGCTTCACACTATACTGAAATTCAAGTATCATAATTTTTATGAATAAAAAAGCTAACATGCTGAGTAAATATGGTTGATTCAAGAAGTATATGAACCGGTATAGTGTATATACGTATAATTTGCAAGCTGATTGTGTATTTGCTGTTTGTGAACAAACAAAGGACTAGTTCAGTTGGAGCTTAGTGCTATTGAGACCAAGGTCAGAAGTTTGATTCCTACAGAGGACAGACAGCCTCACTACTGAGCACCTCCAGACATCTTATGAATATGTTCCTTCAAGATCAATGGGCTTTAGGAGAATCAATGTGTAAATTGGCCACTACTGAAGAAAACTATTTTTTCTGCTCATATTAGATCTTTTTTACATAAATAACATATGCTTTCCCTGGGTAAAATAATGTCAGGATGTAATTTTTTTTTATAAGAGGATTTTTTTAAGATTTTATTTATTTTTAGACAGAAAGGAAGGGAGGGAGAAAGAGAGGGAGAGAAACATCAATGTGTGGTTGCCTCTCATGTGGCCCCCACTGGGGACCTGGCCTGCAACCCAGGCATGTGCCCTGACCAGGAATCGAACTGGCGACCCTTTGGTTCGCAGCCCACGTGAAATCCACTGAGCTACACCAGCCAGGGCCGGGATGTAATTTTTTAGAAGCTAACATTCTTGCAGATTCTAGCAATTCCCTCCAGTACTATCTCATGCCAATAGATTCTCTCACGGGCATATTTTCATGCTCTGTGTGCTTATAGAAAGGTACACATATATGATTATTTTAGGATTTGTAAATAAAAATAAGATTGTGCTATGTACATCGTCTGCAACAGGGTTTATGTTGACTTAGCAGCGTAGCACAGGCATTCTCCCAGTTTATAACTTACTTCTTCATTGCCTAACATTCTGTAGAATGGGTTATTCAAAAGTCATTTAATTGTTCCCTTCTTCATAAGCATTGGCTTGCTTCCAGGTTTTTTGTTTTGTTTTGTTTAGCATTACAAACAATGCTAAAAAAAAACAAACAAAAAAACCTTATACATATTATCTAATATATTCTTCTATTCTTCCAGAATAGAATCCTAAAGAGACAAAAAAAATTAATAATAACTGATGCAGCCTCTAAGGTCATGTTAAATATCTAAAGTTGAAACAGACACTTTCTCCTTTGACACACAGTAAGTGCGAGTGTAAGAGGGTGCAGCCAGGGGCCCTCCAAAAGAAGGATTTGTAGTGGGGTCCAGAACTCGGTGTCCAGGAAATATTAAAAATATGGGATGTCCTCACCCCCACAAGTCTGAGCTGGTGGATGGGACACATGGAGCAGGGCCATTGAGTTGTTTTGCATAGTAACAGTTTTGCAGATAACCTCTAGAATGGTCACTTAACATATCTATAACCTTTAACTGGTTTCATAGATATGTTAAATAGCTGTGGTCATGCTTTGAGCCAGGGAGAAGGGAGTGACTTCCACCCAAGATGTAACTGAGAGGCAACTCCCCCTGGTTACAGAGCGTGCATGACAGCTTGGAGATGGTTGGCTCCATACCACAGGGCCATGCCTGCCCGGACTTACTACGGCAGCCCAGAAAAGCTGGAAAATACGGGAGTGCTGGCAAGTGTACCTAATCTGGGAGGAGTCGGAAATGGGGCTGCAAAGGAAGATTGGCGCTGGGATTTAAACCCAGGCGCAGCAGCCATGACAAGAAGAACCATGAGGCTTTGGCAGAGAATCACCACGCAGCTTTGGGTCTCCCTTTGCCATGCAGCTTAGGAAGCTGGAAAGCAAGATGTAGCGGCGATGCAGAGCTCTCTCTTAGCAGTCTGGAAGAATTCAGGAGAGACATTGTAGGAAGGAAAGGGGTGAAAGGATTCTTGCTGGTGGGCCATGAGAAGGTGCCATATGGTTTTGCATTAAGAACTGGAGATCCTGGTAATACAGCTGGTGGTGCTGGGAACCAAGGGAGGCTTGTCAGCTGAGCACGGATGACTGGGAAGAGCCAGGGCTACCTGAGCCATGGACTTCTATTTCTTTTCCTGAGATATAGTACCCCAGACTGGGCAAAGGGGGGAAGGAAGGACTGTGTGTGTTTGTGGGTGTTTCAAGGGACTTTAGGATTTTAATGCAGAAATTAAGTCACTACTCTTACGTCTGTATAACTTGAATAAATAATCCTTTCTTTTTCACCAATCTCTAACATGGAGAGCTATAATTCTCTGGTGATGGGCAAGGGGAACCTGGTACAGGGGGACACCAGGAGAAAGGGGGGATCCATTTGGTGACATTGTGGGACCCCCTTCCCTGGTGGCCAATCAAGGAAAATCATGGGAAACTACATGTGCAGTAGCTTTAAAGTAATACAACTACTTGCACACACGCAATTAAAGCCTGCCAAAACTCGCCAGGAGGGATCCGCCCTATAAGAATCGAATCCCTCCAGCCCATGAGGTCAATCTCTGCTTGGAGTTGGCCTGCTCCCATGTTCTCTGCTGCAAACTCTGGGTGTTTGGTTCAATTCTTCATCCCAATCACCAAGAACCTGGTTCCCTGTGCCCACCTGTGACACAAGCGTGTGTCATAACAAAAAGACATGGCCACACTTGTTCCAGGTCTGAAATCCTAGAGGATAAAAAATAAATAAGAACAACTCTTTATGTTGATAGGATGAAATTCAGCATACTCTCTGCCAAAACATTCTATGTGGTGATTTCATAAGATGTAGCAACATTAAGCACTTATCTTTAAGTCGAAAGAAGAAATCTTCAGCCTCAGATTCTCCTAAAAAGAACACTTCAAAAAACATTTATCTCCATTCGCTTTCTAAGAGTGTGACTGACTCGAATGATAGGATAAGCAGTAGAGTTGGAACCAGAAAAACTAAGTCCAAGGCCTGGCTCAGGCACTTTTTAATCGCCAGCATTCATTGGGAGCTTACTATGCGCCAGACATTTCACAAAATGCTTTACTTGGATTAACAAATAACAACTTCCCCGGAGGGGTGCCTGGGGCGAGGGGAGCCAGGCAGTGCCAAGGGCTGTGGATCAAAGCAGCAGCCTTTGGAAGACCACGCTGACTTGAAGAGGGGAGGGGCTTCGGGAGGAGGCTGCTGCCCGAGGCAACGGTAAACAGTCCGGACGTGGCGCCAGAAGCTGAGCAGTTCACTGCCCACCGGAGAGAGTTTGTACTGAGGCTGTGTGGGGCCAGGAAGGTCAAAACACCTGTGTATGGTAGAGGTCAGCAAGGTACAGCAGGGGACATTACAGCCGCCCCAGGCCCAGACCTGGTGAGAAGAGACCTTGCCCCACTTGCTGACCGTGGCAGCCAGAGGAGGGGCGAGAACTCCATGGAGCAAAGATGGCTAACGAGGCCCCACTGATGGAAAAGCAGGATGCATATCATATGGTGGACATTCGCTAGAATTGGTGGATTCAGGGACCTCCCACAGAACATCAGATTTGGGGGAAAAGATGTAAAACAGAACACATGGAAAAGGCGCTCTCCCTTTTCCTTGCCCTTCACGGGCAGGCGCACTTCTGGGACTGGCAGACGCTGGGCACACTCATTGCTTAGGCATTGCATGGTCTAAAGCTGCCTCACAGAGGCAGAGTCCCATGCTGGGACATGCCTTGCCGGGTGCCAGCCCTTGGGACGCTGTGACACTGCGCGGCACACCGCACGTCCTGGACTGTTTCCACTCTCACCCTGAGAGACGCAGGAGTCAGGGAAGTTCTTCAAACCCAGGGACCCAGGAAGCCCCAGGTGCTGGGCCTCCACAGATGGAGCTTCCCCTGCACAGCCATCTGGAATGATCTGGCAGTGCACCCCAGACCCCAGGAGAGAGTGGAAAGCTGCACAAGGCAATGGCAAGGCTAGAACCCACAGGTGTGCACCGGAGAGGAGAGAGCGCCTGAGGATGGAGCTGCCATGGGACTCAAAAGGGCAGATAAGATGGGGTGAGATTTCAGAACACTGACTCTGGTCCTGGGTGTGGCTGGAGTTCTGTGCTTGGTAGAAGAGTTTGGTTCAGAGCAGGAATGTTCCCGGCCCTCTCAAATTGGGTGTCCTGTTAATAAAAACCTCTTTCTATCCCCACAAATTTACGTGTCATGCTTATACACAGAGACAGGCAGCAAAACCCCAGCCTGCCCAGTTACAAAAGGTTTATACTTAGGCAAATTGCCTGACATTGACCTTACAACATTGCTATACATTGAAACTATGTATGATGTCATTTCGATAGAAAATGTAAGTATAGCATGAGGAATACCAAGTAGACCTAGAATTTTAGATGCAGGCCCAACACTGGCTTCAGCCCTTATCAACACTGTATCATATTCTTTTATTCTTTAAACTTCTTATCTGTAAAACCTATTCCCCATCTCACAGTTTATTAAAATAGCAAACCTGCATGTGCTTTGTAAACTACTAAATAGTTAGCTGCTGTTTGTATTACTGCCATAACAAAGAAATGTCCTACTTAACCAGGACAGAGAAATGGAAAGGGTGCCAGCCCCAAGGCCACAGTTTCAGTGCCCCCAAAACTCTGGACAGTCCGACTTTGGTGAATGTGGATTTTCTCACTTTGTTTTTCAGCCACAGTTGGCAGGGGCTTTTTCCTTGCCTGGAGAGAAATTATTTCTCTGCTAATTTTTTTCATTCAAGTACCAATATATTTGTTGAGCATCTACTATGTGCTAATTGTGCCAGTCATGATAAAAAACTGGGGGCACAATGGTAATCATAATAAAGTTCCTGTCCTTATGGAACTTACATTCTACAGTGCAGACATAAACCAAAAAAATTAACCCAGATGATAACAGCATGGGGTAAGTGCTAGAAGAAAATTAGCAGTCATAGGTGAGATAATGGGGTGGGAGAGACCCAGTTTAGATGGTAGGAATAAAGGTGGGGTGCTGAAAATGGAGAAAGGCAGACAGGTGTAAGTTCTCTTTTAACGGCAGAACCAGCATAAATTGATGGGTCTAATGTCAGGGATAAGGAAAATTACATGAGAGAATTATAAGATGGCTAACAGGTTTCTGCAGTAGACAGCTGAGAGAACTATGTCACCATTTCCTTACTGACATTGGAAGACGGGCTGTGGAAGTCAAGATTACCATTTGGGATGTGCTGATTTCTAAGTGCCTGTAAGTTATTCAAATGTCAAGTTGGATCTATGAACCCAGAGCACAAAGAAGTGTTCCAGATTGAAGAAGAAAAATGGGATGTCATGAGTTTATAGACACTACTTAAAATGACAGGAATCCACATGAAGCTGTTGGGTGATATCTTTCCCTTGATTATTGACATTTTAATTAATGTCAGAAGTCTGAAAAACTTTCAAGAATGGGTGTATTTTCAAATCCCTATTAGCGAAATTTCACGAACACTGTCAGTCTCAGGAAAAATATTTCTGAACAGATGTTGAGAGAGTGTTCTTAGGCTCTGGAAAATCATGCTGATGGGGTTATCTGCTACTCTGGTGAGGATATGACATAATAGAATGGAACAGGACTTTGACCAAGAAGGAGTTGGGCTTGAATCCCAACCCTGTCATGGCTAGTTATATGGCTTTAGGAAAGTTTCTCATTCTTTTTGTGCTCTGCTTAATTATCTAAAGAATGAAATTAAAAAACCTTGTAGAGTTATTGTGAGAATTTTTATAAATAATATATGGAAAAATGCCTAGCTCAGTAAACAGTAGCAACATTAAATTTCTCTTCTCTGCACCATAAATATCCTAAAGACACGACCTCTACTTCCACACCTCATTCTCACTTTAGTTTACTCCAGTCAGTTACTCACCCCTCCATTCTACTTGGTCTCCTCTTCTCAAAATCATCAGTGGTGTTAAATCTGATCTCAATTATGTACCACTTTGCCATAGAATTTGACCAGGTGATCACTCTTCCCTCTTTGATTAGCTTTATTCTCTTGGCTTCAGTGACACCATACCATTCCAGTATTCTACCTGCATCACTGAGGGAGAAAACTCCTCAGTGTCCTTTGCTGGATTATTTTCCCAGCTCAGATTTACTTATCTCAGGTTCAGTCCTGGAGCCCCATTCCTTTTGTTGCCCTACTCCCTCCAAAATAATATTAACCAATCCTATTGTTTTAAATACATCTATAAACTCCAAAATTTACATCTTTCCCTGAACTCCAAATACATATAATAGCCACCTACTTAACAATTTCATGTCATAAGCACCTCAAGTTTAACAGATAAAAAATAGAACTCTTCACTTTTGGTCAAGATGGAGGAGTAGTTAAATGCTGTGTTCACATCAAAATTACTATTAAATTATAGAACAACCATCCTTGACACCCAACTGCTCTCTCCCCAACCTGGTGATTGTCTGAGTCCCTGCCCCATCCAGTTCACACACCCAACCTCCTTCAGAGGGTAATCCACACAAGCAGTCAGTTTAGAATCACATTGCAGTCTTTCCTAAATACTCTCAAAAGTCTACAAACACCAAAAGAGCAGCATTTGGTTGTGGCATACTCTGTACCTTTTTAATTTATTTTTATTTATTTTTTTAATCCTGATCTGAGGATATGTTTATTGATTTTAGAGAGGGGAAGGGGGAGAGAGAGAGAAACATCAATTGGTTGCCTCCTGTATGTGCCCTAACTGTGGATCAAATCCGCAACTTTTGGTGCATGGCACAATGCTCCAACCAACTAAGTCAACTAGCCAAGGCATGCCCTGTGCCTCTTGCTAAGTGGCTCCAAGCCCAGAATTAATGGCAACCAGCCTCGGTTCACAGCATACCCACTCCTAGGCATTTCTAAGTCCAGCATAGGCAGCTACCAACTGAAGATCACTTTGTAGCTCTTACCAAGGGTCCCCAGACCAAACATAGACATCATCTGACCTTGGCCTGCACCAGAACCCCTCTGAAGAGACCCCAGAACCAACACACCTGGGAGCCAACTTTAGACCACACCAGAGCACCACTGAGTTAGCACCACAAATGACACATGAAAAGGGTGGACTCAGCAGACACCAGAGCCCCACTAAAGTGAATCCTTCTCGTTGGGTCAACTCTGTAAAACAGCCTGCACTCTGTCACACAGCCAGTCCTCATAACCAGTCAGCCTGAGGGTCAATTCCAACTACTCACATGCCAACAACAATAAAGGTTCCACTACAGTAGGAGGGCACACACAAAAGACACTCTTGCAGCACCCAACTCAGGTGAGCAGAGGACATGCACCTTGGGCCCCATAGGCCACTTACAGCATAAGGCCACTCTGACAAGACTGGGAGTAGCAGATCTACCTAACACATTGAAACACCCACAAGGAGGCAGAAAAATGAAGAGACAACTAAACATTTCCCAAATGAAAGAACATGACAACACTTTAGAAAAAGAACTAAATAAAATAGGGGCAAGAAATACACCAGATGCAGAGTTCATAACACTGATTTCAAGGATGCTCAATGAACTTAGGGAAGAATTGATTATCTCAGTAAGACCTTCAACAAAGAGGTAGGAAACATAACAAAGTATATAGAAAACAAAAAAGTATCAATAAGAAATGAATAATACAATAATTGAAATTAAGAATACTTTAAATGGAATCAACAGCAGATTAGATGAAGCAGAGGATCAAATCAGCAATTTGAAAGACAAGATAACAGGAAATAGCCAATCAAAATAGCAAAACAAAAAAGGACCCATAAAATTGAGGATAATTTAAGGAAACTCTGGAACAACATCAAGCATAAAAACTTTTACATCATAGGGGTGCCATAAGGAGAAAAGAGAGAGCAAAAGATTAAAAACCTATTGGAACAAATAACTGAAAAATTCCCTAACCTGGCAAACGAAATAGACACACACATCCAGGAAGTACAGACAATCCTAAAAAAAGATAAACCCAAAGATACATCATAATTAAAATGCCAAGGTTAAAGACAAATAGAGAATCTTAAAAACAGCAGGAGAAAAACAGTTAGTTACCTACAAGGGAAATCCCATAAGACTGTCAGCTGATTTCTCAACAGAAACTTTGCAGGCCAGAAGAGATTAGCACAAAATATTCAGATTGATGAAAATCAACAGCCTACAACCAAGATTACTCTACCCAGAAAGACTATCATTTATAATTAAAAGACAGATAAAAAGCTTCCCAAATAAGAAAAAGCTAAAGGAGTTCATCATCACCAAATCAGTATTTCAAGAAATATTAAAGAGATTTCATTAAGAAGAAGAGGAAATTTTTTAAAATATGAATAAGAACTAGCAACTGTAAGTTTAAATTTGTTTAATTTTAAAAATTAATTAATTAATGTTTACCTTTTTCAAAAGACACTCATTTTAATATTTTAAAAGACAGACAAAAAACTGATAGGCAGAGGGAGTCTAGACCAATTAAAATTGAAGCAGCTGTAAAAAAAAGCACACAATACAATGATTTGACTTCATAAAGGAAATGACATATTTCACAACTCTTCATCTTTGTAATAATATATTAATGTACAAAATATCAAAACTACAAAGTATGAATTTCTCCCTTAGGTTTATAATAAATTATCAAACCTCTGTTTAATACATTTACTTCTTTAAGTCTTCTCTGTTTAGCAGCACATGTTACACGAGTACATACATGCTAGAATTTTACCGTGTAAATTAGTTTTCACCTCAAACTAGTTACTTGCCTTTTACCCATAGCTATATACATTTCATTTCCCTTATAAGGCACTTAAGAGATTTCTAGTGGTAAATTTTAGTCAACATATTACATTAAAAGAATCATGATTTTTAAAATGAATCTTTTTAGTAATGTAGCATGATGGGTTTACTGAACAGTAGAAGCATAATGAAAATTACATTGTACTGTTTAATTCACAGCTTTGGGAAAATGTTTGATTTTTTAAATATAATCAAGATGAGACTGCATAGTTACAAGCAGTAAAATACTAAAAAAATAGTAGTAATAAATAAGACAATTTTTCATTAGTGGCCATTCATTATTTTGCTTTTAGGAACCTGGAAGAAATTGTCTTCTTTGAGTTTCAAATGTTCTGATAAATCTACTTGTTTAAGAAAAAGTAAGTGACTCTAGAGAATAAAAGTTTTTTTCTGGTCTGATGTAGCCAATGATGGCCACATTGAAGATTTTCCCATTAAACTACTCTTTGAAGGTTTGCATGATAGGACGTCCATGAACTTTTTTGTATTCTTCTAGTATGTGTTCTATCCTATGTTCACCACAATCTTATGGACATCTCTACTTCCGACACTGGCCCATCCCTAATAAAGGCCAGTGGGTACATCAGAGAGAAGATTATCTACCACTTCTTCAGAAAAGTTAGCTGTGGGTTTGCCCAGCTGCTTGGAGGTCCCCCCACACCACTGGCCATGGCTGAAGTACTGCAGGTGCTTCATGTAGCCATCCTCTCAGGGCATGAACTGTGACCCAGTCTGAAGGTCCAGTGGCTCTGAGGCAGTGCCTGGACACCCTGGGTTAGGCAGGCCAGGTGGGAGCACACAGGCCAAGAGATACCAGGGACATGCCAGGTCAAACACCTCACGCTGCTGACCCAAGAGAAGCTGCCTGGCAACTCCGAGGCATCTCTGCCTCAGGAACAGTAGCCTAATAAATTTCTCAAAAATAGAATTCTTGACCTCCCTCACTCCTGAAGTTCTCCATCATCTTAGTAAAATAGCATCATCAACCAGTGAGTGGTAATCTATGAAAATCTCTCCCTTCAGTACACGTATTAGCTCTATTTCTGAAACATACCCACAATCTCTTTCAACTATACTGCCAAACCCCAAGACCAGGCTACCATCATTTCTCACCTGGACTACTGTTCAAATGGTCTCTAAGATTCCACTACAATTTATACTTCCACAGCAGCCAGAGTGAACTTCTGAAAACATAAATCGCATCATGTCACTTTCACACCTAAAATCTTTCAACAGCTTCCCATTGCACTTAGAACAATGTGCATGTTGTTTAGCATTGTTCATCAAGGCATACGTGATTGAGCCTCAGCTTCCTCACCAACCCAGCTCATTCTTTTTACCCTGTCTAGCACACTACCCTTTTGCCTCACCAGCCATTTTTTTCCTCTACACTTGTTCCCCTTCAGGGTTTTGCCCTCATCACCTATGGCTACAACTCTCTGCCCCAGATCTTTCCTTGGATGGCCCCTTCTCATCATTCTCAATGAGGCTTTTCCTGATCACCCAGTATAAATAGCACCCTCTGCCTCAGTCATTCTCTGTCACGCATCCTGGTTTCTTTTTGTTGCTGTTATGTATATTTGAAATTATCTCATTTATTTATATGCCTACTTCTATATTATCTGTTTCTCCTCAATAGATTATGGGCTCCAGGAAAGCATTAATCTCCCTTATTCATCCCTATACCCTTAGGACCTAGACAGAATTGATAGATAATAGGAACCCAAAAATATGTCAAAAGAGTGAATAACTGACTTAATCACTATAACTAAGATAGAGTGATTAATACTCGCCTATGAAGGAAGCAGAGCAATGGCTGCCTTACTGTGCCCTAATAAAAGGTAAGATTCAACCTTACGAGTCCCTGGGACTCAAGACTCTTCTCAGTCCCCAAAGAAACGCAGTCTTTGTTTGTGCTTCTCTCACAGTAGCAAAGTGATTGAAAGTAATATATAGAGTTCCTAGGTTAGAGTGGGCTTCCTTTATAGTGTCTGAACCACCCTACAGGTGCATTTTTAATGCAAGTGTGAGAGAGTTTAATACTTCCCAAAATGTCAGAACTAGGAGAAACCCATAGCAATGAAATGTTTTGCATGTGGAAACACAAGAAACAACATGAACATGAAAGTTGCCTGTACTTACTACACCAGAGGGGAATGGACCCCACATTCAACTGATTCCATTAAGAACACCCTGAAATAAATGGGAAATGCCACAAGATCAAGATGATTGGTACATTAGAATGGGCACAGAAGACCAACCATTCCTGAGTTAGAAACAAATGGCACTATAGGAAGCAGGGGATGGAGAGATGAAAGGCAAGCCAGTAAAAATCTGCTATATTAAATAAAATCTCTTGGCCAGATACAGAAATAGATTCTCATATTCTAAATAGATTCTAATATAGATTCTAATAGATTCTATCATCTGAAAGGATAAAGCCAGGGCCATTTGCTATTGTGGCACCATTTGCTGAGCAGGCCTGTGACCTTAAATATGACTGCCATTTTACTCTTCTGAGCTTATGTCCCATGGACTGGAACAGTCCTGGGAAAGCAAGAGCAAAATGTGACTAATGGCCCCACAGCTGCAGGCAAAAGGTAACATAGGAGCAAACTGCAGTTTAGGCAAAGCCACCGGAACCTTCGTGTGTTGCAACACCCCCAACAGCCCAGTGCCCACACTACAGCATCCCCCTGCCCTTTTATAATCCGACAAAAGCTCACAGCCCCACCCCTCACTGCTGGCGCCCATCTCCGCATCTAGCCCTTTCCCTCTCTTGGGAAAGCAAAATAAAAACTTTGCTCTCTGCATTTTCTTTGCAAATTCTTTCATAGCCCGTGTCACTGAACCACTCTAACATTATCAAGAGCAACCATTTACTGAAACTTTTATTTGTAAAGGCATACTCAAGGTTTAAGAAAGTTATGTCTAGCTGCCTGAAAACCAAAACACTCTTTAATAGCAAATCGGTGGTAACAACACTTGTTACCATCAGCATACCTGTTTCTTAGGGTTGCCATAACAAAGCATCACAAACTGGATGGCTTAAAATAAATAAGTTCATCTTTCGATAGCCTGGAGGCCAGAAGTCCAAAATCAAGATGTCAGCAGGGCTGTGCTCCAAGATTGAGTAGAATCCTTTTTTGCCTCTTCCTGGCTTTTGGAGTAGATGAATGGTTGGTGTTCCTTGGTGTACAGCTGTTCATGGCTGCCACACTCCAGTCTCTCCCTCTGCCATCACGTGGTGTTCTCCCTGTGTGTCTCTCATCACGTGATGTTTTACTTGCCTTAAAAGGACACCAACATTCTATACTAGAACCTACCCTACCATCCTCATTTCAACTTGATTACATATGCAAAAGCCTTATTTGCCAATAAGGTCATATTCACAGATGTTGAAGGTTATAACTTCAACATGTCTTTTGAGGAACACAATTCAACCCATAACATCCAGGATACTTTCCTTTGATCCAGTCTCCAATGATAATTTAAAATAAGCCAAGCCCTAAAATAAAACTGCCCCAAGGTCTAAAATAAACTTATTCCAAACCCTACCACTTCCAAATGAGAGCTTCAACATAACCAATAGCCACTTGGTAATCTTACTACGTTAATCTTCTGGGCTACATTTCTAAAGTACCTTTCTTTACCTTTGATTTGCTCATCATATAAATGGATAGCTTATACATCCATATTTCTTTTATTCTATCTATATGTCCCTTAATTGTATGTCTCTTCTTGATTGTGAGCTACCAGAAGGCAGTGACTGATTAATGCTTCCCTTCCCTTTCCTGTTAAGCTCTTGAGTCAAGCTAGGTTCACATGCAGCCACACATTGTATTTTGGAAACTTCTATCTTCTAACTTGGACTTTGACCTAAGTGACCTAATATGATGGACTCTTTACTCCCTTAATAAGGATTTTCATTTCAGAGGTCCCATTGCTCTCCCTTTAATCTGCCTTCCTTAAACCCTTCCTCCCTTAAGTACTTCAAACATTTCTCTATATGACAATGTGGTCATAAAGCAAGTTCTTTCCACTGATACTTTTGGGACCCAGGCAACTTAAGAGATAGTTGAAAATCTCTTTAAGTGACCCTGTGAATATTTTCTTAATTGTCATCATTATCATAATCATTTTTGTCATTATTAATATGTATTGAGTGCTTGACAGATATTTTCTCATTAAAAGGCTCATAAGGTAAGTACTTTATCATCCTAATAAATTCATGGAGAAGGAAAACTGAGGTAGAGGGTACTAAGTATGTGCCCAAGGTCACACAGCTACACAAAGAGGTGGAGCGCAGGATTTGATGGGTCCTGGGAAGCTCTATCTGCTTGAGGACACTGAGGACTCTAGGAGCCTGTTACCCAGCGTCACACACGTGCGTCTGGTAGCTCAGACCCAGGTAAGGTGCCATGTTACTAAATAAATAAATAAACAAACATATGTATAGGAAGGAAAAAAGATATGGGTTTCACAGTGGTTGATAAAGTCCTACTTAAGCAGGGAAAGAGTAAGTTGAAGCAGGAAGAAAACAGTGACAACAGATGGCCCTCTGAGGACACACTCCTCTTCCAGACAACTCCAGTTTGCTCTTTGCCTAATTAGATGAACTGGTTCTTCTTTGTCTTATTTCATTTTATTTCTAAGAAATAATTTAAATACTTAATTATACCAAAAATATCATGAGTGAACCAATACATAATAATGAGGAGAAAGGTGGGGAAAGAGTGGAAATAAAAATACTGAGTTTAAAATAATATTAGTGCTAGAGAAAATGGAAAGGATAGGGGAAGAGTTTTTTTTTAAAAAAGCTTTTTATAATCTTTGTAAAATTCCTGTTAATAAACACCTAGGAAGACTTTTCCCATTCAAAAATTAGTTGTCATTGTTCTGTTGGCAATGTTAGTTTGTCAAGTTTTCAAGAAGTAAAAAAAAAAAGGCATAGATTCCAAGGAAAAGCACATAAACCAGTTTTCCATCACACACAGAAGACTACCAATTCTATTTATGGTCCCTACATCTTCTTGGAAGAGAAAAATATTTGCTAATGTTTGTTTGTTTTTTTCCTGTTATCAAGGACATAACAAATACTGATGGTGATTTTTGTCTATTTGTCATTTAAAGTGTGTTTGAATTGGCCCTTGTTCTGGTTAGTAGGATGGTTTTTCCTGTCTGTTTGAATAGGAAAAATGTATAGTTTACTAATATATGCCTTCTTTTTCAAAATCACTTAATAAACATGTGAGATAATGTTAAACGTATCGTTTGCTACATGAAAAGGATGGAATCAAGTACCATTCCATAACCCTTACAAAATTTCATTTCTGATAGAAAATTTTTGCTTTGCTTTTTGTTTGTTCTTTTTTTTTCCTTCCTTTTCCAAGAAATTTATTTTATACAATGACCTACAGTATTGTAAGATGGAAGAGTTCTGGAGGCTACGCCTGCCAAGAGCTGGCTTGCTTCAATCTTAACACATGAGAAGTTTGGCTTTGGTCCTTCATACTTCTCATTTTCACTTCACCTGTTCTGTTTTTTATTAATTTCTCCCCCAATCTCTCATTACATATGTATGCTCATATAATTAAGATATTTGAATTGTTCAAGTGGACTCTAGTAGATGCAACACTAAATTTAAATGAATAAATGTTAAGAATGGTCATGGTCAGGATGTGCAGGAAAATATTTTTGGTAAGTGAAATCTTTTGTTGTGGCTTCTCAAATCATGTCACGAAGGACTGTGCCACTCTGCCTTTCTTCCAAACCCTGACTGGATCTATTACCTTAACTTCAGGCAGGACTAGTTAAACTCATAATAAATATGACTAGAAGAACTGGACCTACCATCCATGTGTCCAATTATGATAACAGTAGTTTCTCTAAATTGTTGTGTTACATATTCAAAACTTGCAGAGAAAAAGGAAATTATATATATATAATTTATTTTTTATTTTTTTTTTATTTTTTAGAGAGAGAGGAAGGAAGGGAGAAAGAGAGGGAGAGAAATATCAATGTGTGGTCAACTGTTGCATGCCCCCTACTGGGGACTGGCCTGCAACCCAGGCACATGCCTGACTAGGAATCGAACTGGTAACCCTTTCGTTCACAGGCAGGCACTCAATCCACTGAGCCACACCAGCCAGGGAGGAAATGGTATATATTAATTACAGCTGGTATATATTGTATACTTAGTGAGCACCAGGAACGTTCCAAGCATCTGATTATCATTATCTCAGATAATCATCTCAAGAACTGGCTGAAGTAGAAATTGACAAGTTTAATGTAGGAAATGGCTGATATTTGACTGTTTATAACCTACCAAAATGATAATTTCATATATCATATATATTATTAACCCAATTTACAGTTGAGTAACTGAGACTCCTAAAAATTAAGGAATTTGCCTGAAATATGTGATGGAGCCAAATATTTGAATACAGGCAGTATGATTTCAAAGCCCACTGTTTCAGAGGTGTTTGAATTGTTACAGAACAGACCGGGGTGGGGGGGAAATGATATACTATTACTGAATGGAACCACCCTGTGCTCCGGGGATCCCCCACCCCTTACTAGGTTTGCCTTGCCCACCGCCAGGGAAAGACATCTCTCAATGCCAGAGATTGGTGAAAAGGAAAGGGATTATTTATTTAAAGAGTTACACAAACTTAAGAGTAATGACTTAATGTCTTCATTGAGATCCCAAAGTCCTTTAGAATAGCCACAAATGCACAGTCCTTCCTTCCTCCTCTGCCCAGTCCGGGGTACCGTATCTCAGAAAAAGAATTAGAAGTCCATGGTTCTTCTTTGCCCAACCCACGTGGTCCCAAAAAGACCCCTGGTTATTCTCTGCCCAAGCCATGTGGCCCCAAAAGGACCCCGCAGGGCTGCCTCACCTGGGTTTAAATCCCAGCGCCAATCTTCCTCTGCCGCACAATTTCCAACTCCTCCCACAATTGGCCACAACTGCCAGCATTCCCATATTTTTCCAGTTTTACTGGGCTGCCATAGTAAGTCTGGGCAGGTGTGGCCCTGTGGTGTGAAGCCAAGCATCTCCAAGCTCTCACACAGGCTCTGTAACCAGGGGGAGTTGCCTCCTAGTTACATCATGGGTTGAAGTCACTCCCATCCCCCTGGCTCAAAGCATGGCCACAGCTGTTTAACATATCTATGAAACCAGTTAAAGTTATATATATGTTAAATGACCATTCTAGAGGTTATCTGAAAAACTGTTGCTATGTAAAACAGCTCTCAATGGCCCTGCTCCATGT
Source organism: Micronycteris hirsuta (assembly GCA_004026765.1). Lineage (NCBI taxonomy): Eukaryota > Metazoa > Chordata > Mammalia > Chiroptera > Phyllostomidae > Micronycteris > Micronycteris hirsuta. Next base: position 31,888 of record PVJI01006124.1, read on the forward strand.
GTCCCATCCACCAGTTCAGACTTGTGGGGGTGAGGACATCCTATAAATATATTTTTTTCTAATATTTCCTGGACACCAAGTTCTGGACCCTATTACAAATCCCTACTTTGCCCCCCCCTTGGCTGCACCCTGTTACAGTTTGACTTGTAGGAGGGTGGGAGTTTAGTAAATGAAAATTCGAAGGTGAGATCTTGGAACAGAAAAAGAGCATTAGATTAAAATTGAGGAAATCTGAACAAAGTATAGATTTGCTTAATAATAATAAATCAATATTGGTTTATTAATTGTCACAAATATAGCATAGTAATATAAGATGTTAATAATATGGGAAAGTTGATATGGGGTATGTGGGAATTCTCTACTATCTTTGGTAATTTTCCTGTGAATCTAAAACTATTCTAAAATTAAAAGTTTATTCTTTTAAAAAATCTGTCTGCATAAATATCTGCCCTCCTAATTTCACCTGTCCATTTTATCATGCAGAAATATTAGTTGGGAAGTTAATATAAGCTGAGAAAGTAACACATTAGCATATTTCATTTTATATTCTAATCTGATTCCCCACAGTGGTCCCAATTTGTGGTTTATACACCCCTCAGATGTCCCTTAGTAATGGTTAAGGTTCCCCAAATCCATATGCCCCTGTGTCTCACCCAGGGTATATATAACCTTTAGCATCAGTACCAATGTACAGACAGGCTAAGGAAGCCACATAACAATTTTAGTGGAAGACTAGTTGAGGTGAGTGTGGGATAAAAAATATAATTTAAATTTCAAAGTCTTCTGGTTACACTTCTTTTGCCATTCAGGATACTTCTGCATAAAAGTTTGAGAGGCATACCAAATATTGATTATTGATTTCTTACATGTTATATACTAAATTTATGTTTATATGTTATTTATATTACTGTTTTTTAAGAGTATGTAGATGCTGCTATGTCCAAAGTTCAACCCTTAACAACTTGCCTCAGGTCTCCTGTTCTGACCTCCAGCTACTCTCCCAACTGAGTTCCCTCCTATCCAAGTGTGAATTCTACTGTCAGCTCCTGATCCCCGGTATCTGCACAAGAGCCATTCTTCTTGATCCTGCCTGTTGGAGTTATTACCTCAACGGCACAAGTCACCCCAGCCCCACTCTGCTACCAGAACTCTTCTGTTTCAGGTATTTACTGCTTTTCTTAAATTCTTCCCGCAGCAACTGAAAACCTAAAAAAGTATTTGATTGTCCCAACCTTAAGGTGGGTTTGTTCTGATAAGCTGATCAGGATTTTTAGACTACTTCCTATCATGAAATTGCCAAAACTGCTTTTTTCTCATGGTTGGGGCTGTAGAACATACAGAAGGAAGAGGGAAGCTATTTGGCACATTGACTTTCTGAGGAAACTTTATTTTTGGCAAATTTGCCAAAACGGGGCCACTTTGTCAAATTAGGTGTTGAACAAGAAATGTTGTTGAACAGAGTATTATACGGTTGGAGGACATGAATGGAAGTCATTATTACCATGTCTCCCTGATTTTAAAGAATTAAGTTGGGAGGACAAAAATTCTGGCATTTCACAGAAAAAGTAGCATAAATGTCCTAAAATTTTATGAAAATATGGTCATCTTTCTCAGTAACTAGGGAAACATAAATTAAAACACTGAGATATTATTTCTTACCGTGATCAGGAGAAAAAAAATTTAATGGACTATACCAGGTGTTAGCAAGAATGTAGAATGTGAGACATGGGAATTCACAAGCACTCCTGGTAGGAGTATAAACTTGTACAATAATTTTGCTTCATTTATTACCATTCTCTAGTAAGGCTTAAGATGTATACACCCTATGACCCAAGAATTCTATTCTCAGTTTCAAAAATACTCCCAGCAGTATTGTTCATAATAGCAAAAAAAAAAAAAACTGGAAACACTTCAAATCTCTGTCAACAATAGAGTGAATAACTGAATGCTAAACTATTCACACAATGAAATGCTATTTAAAAAAATAATTGAGGGAGGGAGATTAACTACAGCTACATATATGTTAAGTATAGGGTTAAATCTCAAAAAACAATATTGAAGTAAAGTCCTGAGTAACAAAAGAATATGTAAGTATGAGGTTATACTTATTTAAAGCTCAAAAACAGGAAAATATATAAATTTTGAGTTTAATGTAAATATATATTTTAATGTAAAGAAAAACAAAACAATGTTTAACACCATATTCAGGATATTAATTACCTGGGGTAGGGGTACAGACAGAGAAGGGGACACAGGGCAGGAATGTACACAGTGGGCTTCAAAGTACTGATAAAATACAGAGTCTGGCAGAACTAAGGCCTACTTGAGTTTGGTTGGTAGGATAATAATATGGGTGTAATAATTTATAGTTTTATTTGAACATTTCACCTAAACTGTCATATGGTATGCTTGAATGTGATATTGTTATATTACATAATTAAATGCTTATGATTTTCTAATAAAAGATTTTGTAATAAAAAGGGGCATTATTTGTGCCAGACTCTGTATTCTATATCTTTAGCTGGATGGAGGGTACCTGAATGCTTTTTTATTCTTTAAACCATATAAATGCTTTACACACCTGTCATAAATTGAAATCACCAGGAAGAAGCCTCTGAGATGGAGATTATCATGCAAGAGACTTATTTGGGAGTGTTCTAGGAGTCACAAACTGTGGCAGAAATTGAAGGAAGCAGGATTGGATATGGGAAGAAGTTGATGTGCAATGGAGAAACTTGCAATACAAATCTCAATCGAGGTTTCAGCCAACTGTACAGAGAGTTTTGAAGTTGGGATGGCCCTTCATAGTTGTCCTGATTTGGTGGAAATGGGAACCTGGTCTTTACATACCTATGTTGATCAGTCAGTGGATGCAAGCCACCCTTGAGAGAAGATCTTGACCTTGAGCAAAGAAGGTCTTTTCAGCTAAGGCCATCCACACAACTGGAGGTTCACAACCGAGGGCTTTCTGCTGGCCATCCTCTGGGAGCTGGGACTAAGCTCTTCATTCCTGAAAGGTATCAGGCAGTACACAGCACTGTATACCATAACACCAATTTAGATGTAGTATTTTTCACAATAAAATTTGTTTATAAGAAAAGAAAGTGGGACTTCAGGCCAAAATGGAGGCGTAGGTAGATACACTTTGCCCCCTGGCACATCCAGAAGAAGGACAACAACAAATTTAAAAACAAAACATAACTAGAACTGCCAGAAAATCATACTGTATGGAAGTCCAACAACCAAGGAGTTAAACAAGAAAGTAGGAGGGGTGGAGATGGGCAGCTGGGGTGGAGAGACCTCGTGTTAAGTTGGTGGCTGGTAGAGCGTGTGGTCCCACATTTGTGTGCAAATAAACTGGGAGGAACAATTGGGGAGCAAGACAGACCATACAAGCAAGGGTTCCAGTGCAGGGAAATAAAGCCTCAAAACCTCGGAATGAAAAAACCTGTGAGGGTTAAGGCAGCTGGAGAAACTCCCAGCCTCATAGGAGAGTTCACTGGAGAGACCCACAGGGTCCCAGAATGTACAGAAAACCACCCACCCAGGAATCAGCACCAGAAAGACCCAATTTGCTTATAGGAAGTGACTGAAAGCCTACCAAGAGCCCAGCAAGTGGCATTATTCCCTCTCAGACCCCTCCCCCACATACAGCACCTAATGAAACAAGGTGGGTTGCCCCACCCCAGCAAATACCTAAGGCTCCGCCCCTTACTGCCTAATAGGCCCTCCAAGACAAAAAAAAAATGGCCGAGATGAAAGAACAGATCAAAGCTCTAGAAAAAATAGAACTAAGTGATGAAGAGATAGCCAACCTATCAGATGCAAAGTTCAAAACACTGGTAATCAGGATGGTCACAGAAATGGTTGAGTATGGTTGCAAATTGGAGGTATAGGGAATAGTTCCACACATTGTGGGAAATGTAGCCCAGCCATTCACTGTTTTTAAAAGATCTCAGTGGAGCGCAGGTCAGCAAGCAGGCCCCACATGCATGGACAGGTTTTCCTATGGGTAAATCAGACCTACATTTTTCCTAGAGTTAAGACTTGCTCTTGCTAAAAAAATCTCTTACCTTGTACTTAAAAAGCAAACGCTGATTGCATTGTCTTCAAAGCAGTTTCCTGAAAGTCTGTGATAAACCTCTCAAGTCCAGCCCAATCCCTTTTGCCGTTATATTTGCAGATATCCTCCTTTGATGTCCTCTCCTTTGTTGTCTATCACCTGATAAGGACCTATGCATAGTAAATGAACACCACCCTCAATGTAATGTGCCCAGAAAGACAATAAAAGCCTGTCAAGGCAGGGATCAGGGTGCATCCCCTCTGGAGAGAGTGGCTGAGGCATTCCAAGGCACTCTCGGGCCCCTTCGCTCTCTCTGGCCCTCTCCTGGGCACCCACTCTCTCCGGCCCACTCTCAGGCACTTTCTCTCTGGCTCTCTCTCAGACTCAGAGGGGGGTTATGTAGTCCCCGAGTTTTCTCCCCACAGGATTTACAAGTGGAATTATTTACAAATCGGCCACGGCATACGGATTCTTCAGGACAGGATCTGCTACATGAAGGAAAAAGTGAAGGCTATGCAAAGTGAAATAAAGAAAGGCAAATGTACAGGGAACCAACAGTGAAGGGAAGGAAACTGGGACTCAAATCAATGGTTTGGACCAGAAGGGAGAAACAAACATTCAGCCAGAACAGAATGAAGAGACAAGAATTTAAAAAAATGAGGAGAGGCTTAGGAACCTCCAGGACATCTTTAAACATTCCAACATTCGAATCATAGGGGAGCCAGAAGGAGAAGAGGAAGAGCAAGAAATTGAAAACTTACTTGAAAAAATAATGAAGGAGAACTTCCCTAATCTGGCAAAGGAAATAGACTTCCAGGAAGTCCAGGAAGCTTAGAGAGTCCCCAAAAAGTTGGATCCAAGGAAGCCCACACCAAGGCACATCATAATTATATTACCCAAGATTAAAGATAAGAAGAGAATCTTAAAAGCAGCAAGAGAAAAGGAAAAAGCTACCTACAAAGGAGTTCTCATAAGACTATCAGCTGATTTCTCAAAAGAAACCTTGCAGGCAAGAAGGGGCTGGAAAGAAGCATTCAAAGTCATGAAAGGCATGGACCTCCATCCAAGATTACTCTATCCAGCAAAGCTATCATTAAGAATAGAAGGGCAGATAAAGTGTTTCCCAGATAAGGTCAAGTTAAAGGAGTTCATCATCACAAAGTCCTTATTATATGAAATGTTAAAGGAACTTATTTAAGAAAAAGAAGATCAAAAATACAAACAGTAAAATGACAACAAACTCACAACTATCAACAATGAGACCTAAAAAAAAATAAACTAAGCAAACAACTAGAACAGGAACAGATTCACAGAAATAGAGATCACATGGAGGGTTGTCAGCAGGGAGAAGGAGGGAAGAGAATGGGGGAAATGGTACAGGGAATAAGAAGCATAAATTGTAGGTACAAAGTAGACAGGGGGAGGTTAAGAACAACGTGGGAAATGGAGAAGCCAAAGAATTTATGTGTATAACACATGGACATGAACTAAGGTGGGGGAATGATGGTGGGAGGTAGGGTACAGGGAAGAGGGGAATAAAGGGGAGAAAAAAATGGGACAACTCTAGTAGCATAATCAATAAAATATATTAAAAAAAAAAAAAAGAAAGAAAGTGGCTAAGGTAGGAAGACCTAGAAAAAAAGGGAAGAATCTCAGACAAGACAAGTTAAAGTCAGGATCCTAATGTGATGACATAGGAAGAGGAAGAAAATTGAGCGCAGAGTTGGGAGTGTCTGTTCATAGAGTAATACATAGATTTTCTGTTGCTGAAGGTGAAACCAGTGATAAGATATGATTTGGTGCCATAACCCAGACTACTGTGATTAACAGACATAATGGGTCAAATTCATGGGGTGAATTAATTTGACACCTCCAAGGAAGCTAATGTTTCAACTTGGGCCTCTGTCTTGTTCCTGCCTAACTGTAAGGGCCTAAGTGGACAACGGCTTTTATTCTGAGTCTGAGATATCCATGTTCCTTTGATTATACAATGGAAGGGGGTGTACTATTCTAGTTTAAAGTATGCTCCAGTGATAACAGGAAAACACTTTGTCTTCTCTTCTGCTGCCAGTCATCTCATCATAATAGATGCTACTGTTTACTAATTCTTCACTATGAACCATGCACTCTTTTAAATATTTTACATGTATTATCTCATTCATTCTTCACAGCAGCTAACTGAGGTGGGTATTATAATTATGTTCAGTTTAATCATAAGAAAACTAAGGCACAGTTGAATTAAATCAATTACTCAATATCTCCAAGCTAATAAGTAACAGGACCATCACTAAATCCAAACAGATTGACTTCAGAGACTATGTTCTGTCTGAACACTCAGCTGCTTCCCAGAGATGGGAAAGCATCAACCTCAGTGATAAAAGGAGCTCTGTGTATTGCACAGCTATCTGGGTGAAGTTGCAGTTTGATTTGATTGCCAACTTGAGAGAGCTCTGTACTGAGATGCAGACACAGCACCCAGGCATGAAGGGCATCCAGGCATGTAGGCCATAGGGTGATGGACTGTAGGGATCTGAGGACCAGAGACACTGTTTCACTGGCTCTGGCTCTCTGCACAGCAGCCCCCAGAGACTCTACTCTGAGCCCCCAGGACTGTTGTATATCACAAAAGTTCCCCATTAACACAAAAATGAGGAATGATTAGGATCATAATCTGCAGTTCTTGTCTGCAGGTGGATTTTGAAAGAGTAAGGTGTGCAGTATTAGTAGACAAGCAAGGATGTTGAAAATTTTCCTCAATTCCTTGGAGGGGCAGCAGAAGCTAAGTGAAAAAGAAAGGGGAAAATGTTTTCAAAAGCAGAAAATTTCAGTGCTAGATGAGAACTTCCAGGGCTATCCCCATAACAGAAGGATTAAGAGAAAAAACCCTGAGGCAGACTGGCTAGGTCCACGGCCTGACTCTACTACAGCTGAATAACCAGGGACCATAGACAAGGTACTGAAACTCTCTGTACCTTAAGCACAGGTAAGATGTCACCCACCTCAGAGCACCGCCAGGAAAAGTGCACAGAGTTAACACATGTCAAGTGTTCAGAACCCAACGCTGGTTGTTCTAAGTATCTATATGCTATTATTATCTCTTCCTGGGCAGCAGGACATTGTTTGCCTTAACAGTTCCATTCCGGCCTTTCTTTTTTTTCCAGGAAATCGGGGTGTGGTTCTGGGATCAAAAGCATTCAGAGTAACAAAGTGATTAACCATTCTGTCTGGAAGAAGCGCAAGTACTGGAGCTAATAGGCTGGCTAATTTTATTCTAATTCTAGAATCAATAGGCTACTTGTAACACCTGGAAACACATTAAATTTTATTATTTTTAAAAAGAAGACACAATCATACTCTCTGACTTTCTGGTTCCTCATATGTAAAGTGTGGAAGAGGTTGTGGATATAACTGGTGGCTCTGATGGGGCCCCTAATACCACTGGGAGACGTCCTAGACCTCCTGAAAGGGATGGAAGAAAAACTGAGCAGGCAGGATGCCAGCCTCTCTTCAACCACAGAGGCCACACTTCATCTGTTTCATGTATTATTGTAACTGTGAGAACAAAATACCTGTAGACGGAGTAGAACTACTGGCCCTTGACTAAAATGTAATCAAGTTTCTCCTGCAGTAAGTCTCAAAGTGCCTCTTTTTGAAACTAATGGCACAGCCATTAAAATATTATACCATTTTCTTCAATTCAGGACAAATCCAAATGAGCAAAATTTGGAAAGTAGCAGGGAGGGGAAATAAATGAATTGGATTAATTCCTGTGCTGATATTAATATAGTCCACAGGAAAAAAGATGCTTTGCAAATTTAAGGAAGATAAAATTTTTTTTATCTTTCTTAGAAATTTAGATAGCTCTGTTAACATTGGTGTTTAGCTAGATATTAGTAAAGGAAAGAAAGGAAAAGGAACTGGACATTGTGCTTAATAAACTGGGAAGCAGTAGACTGCTTGCTTAGCCAGGAAGCTTCAGCTTCACACCCCAGGGGATTATAGCATTGTGCTCCACCAAGAGGATTAACACCCCTCCCTTCCCCACCTCTGGTACCAGATTGCCAGTAGGGAGCAGGGGAAGGCAGGCACAGGTGCAGTAGAAGTCAAAATGGTGCAGGGGGAGGTGCTTGACCAAAGAAGTCTGTCAATCTAGCCTGGAGAAAGTAAGGGATTGGTTGGGAGGTGGGCCCATCCAAAGCCTGTGGAAGCCTGGGAAGTTGATTGGTTCTTTTGAAAAGATACCTGGTGTGTCCCAAACCCAAACTAATACAATTCCAGGGGAACAAATATATTCATTCTCTCTCTCTCTCTCCTCCCCTTTCTCTCCCTCCCTCTGTCCCTCCAAGGTGACTCATACTCACCCCCCACCCTGTGCATTCACACCTCTCTTCATAGACATGTGACCCTACCAGCACATGGCCCATTTTCGTGGGGACTCCACACGCAGGCTCCAGAAGGGAAGCTGAATGCCACAGCACAGCCATGGACTGTATCTGAAAACACACGCTGAGCTAGCCAGATGCTGGACTGGACTGTGCTTTGTTTGATACGGCACAGAATCTCTGGACATTGACTCTATTTCGGACCCGATTTTCCATGGCAGCATGGAAGGAGATGAGGCATTAAAAACCCAGGGAGCAGCTTCAGTCTCTACATGAATGAACCATCTTGTCACCCCACCACCTCCTGTGCATGGGTTCTTGGAATGCCTTCTTCATGATAATGTGGAAGAAACTAATTCCCACCTACAACAGCTCCATCTCAGAGAAGTTCTTTCTCATGGCAAGTGGATGTATTTGGTCCAACAAGTAGGCTTGTACCTGCAAAGCCAACTCAGGATAGTCCTATCCTGTTTGATGAGGTGCTGAGTTGCTTTTCAGGGACAGGAGACCAGGGCTACGGGTCATGCACCTGAAGCATGGGCAGCGGAGAGAACTTTGATCTCCACTGTGCCTGGAACCAGTCTCATTCTCCCTCATCCCCTAATGGAACCAAAGGACCAGAACATAACCAGAACTTGAAAATTGGAACCATTTCAGAAGCCAAGGGTCCATTTTCCAGAAAGATCTGGTGATGACACCCGTTTATCATAAACGGCCAGGTTCCAAGGTCTTCCAGTTAAAGTCTGTCCCACCAGCACTTCGTATCTGTTCCCCCAACCCCATAAAAACACTTAACCTAGTCCAGCAAGCAAGATGGATTTGAGGCACCATTAAGTCTCCTATCTTCTCAGTTGGCACCTTCTCAATCAAAAACCTTTCCTTACTCCAAACTCTGATGTTGTAAGTTTTGGCCTTACAAAGAAAGCATCAGATATACAGATTTTGGTTAGGTAGCAGATCCATTAGGGTTGACTTACTTATTAGACATAGTAGATATAGTTCATAGCACCCATGATACTCTGAGGGTCCCAGGGAAATGCTTTAGTTTTTGTTTCTTTTAAAGTCAGAATATAAGTTATTTTTATATAATAATGAATTCCTCTGGATTATATTCATCTTTGTACCAAAACAATTGTAAAGCCCTGGCCAGTGTGGCTTAGCTGGTTGGACACCATCCTGCAAAACAAAAGGTCACCAGTTTGATTCGCAGTCAGAGCACATGCCTGGGATGTGGGTTCAGTCCCCAGTCAGGGTGTATACAAGAGGCGACCATCAATGTTTCTTGCATCAATGTTTCCTCCTTCTCTTTCTCCCTCCCTTCACCTCTCTCTAGAATCAATAAAAGAAAAAAATTTTAATTGTAAAATGTAATTATTTATATTTTTATGGAGCAAAGAAATCCACAAAGGCAGCGTGCCTATAGTCCCTTAATGACATAATGCTACCCTTAAGCCTACAGCTCACAGGAGTAAGAAATCACAAAGGGTGCTTGATGTGCAGAACCCCAGCTCAGCTCAGAATCTACTTTAAATGCCAAATACCCACTTTGTGTCATGGGACCTAATCACTCCCTTTTTGTCCTGATGAATCCTGGCCAGATGTTAGAATTTTCCTATTCAATCACTGGGGCTTGTTAGAAATGCTAACTCTCAAGCCCCACCCAAGACCTAATGTGTCAGAACCTAATCTGCATTTTCATAAGATTTTGAATGCTTTATAAACATATTAAATTTTGTGGACAGCTGGACGAGGCCAAATTATTCCGATGAGAAGTGGGGGTTATGGGGAGAAAAGTCTGACCTAGGGGCAAGATCAAGGCCTGAGGGTAATTTGGGATTTCCTGAAAAGGATGGTAACAGCACAGGCAGAGAGAGGAAATGCAAAGTGGGGAGCCAGGAGGGAAGCGGATGGAATTTAAGAGAACCTGTCAGAGAGGTTTTGCCTTTATGGCACTTTCCCCACTGGACTCTGGGAAGGCTCTTTAACTTCTTCCTGTGTTTCAAGTCTGAACACCTGGCCAGGCTGCGCAATGGTGCAGAATAGCATCCACAATAGCATCCACAGTTACCAGCACCACAGTCCCCTGACCTGGGCTCAGGCAATAGCACTGCACCCCCTCAGAGCCTATGCCCAGAGCTTCGAGGAGGCGATCAGCAGCCAAGGGAGCCCTGGTACACACTGGAGCCAGAACCAATGCACATGAGGAGACACCAAAGAGCAGCTTCCTTTTAATCATACTCATAGAGATGTAAGACCAAAATGTCTGTTTATCACCATGTCCTAGATAAAATGGAGGATGATGCTAGCTCTTTGGTGATATTTCATCTATTTTCTTCTTAAGGCGGTGGTTGAACAGTCACCCTAAATTTGAGGAACTCTTACATTTCTTCCAGCTGTAAAGCCCTGTGTCAGCCCTACTCCCCGCACCTGGGAAGGTTTAGGGGCACCACTCACAGCCTTCCTCTCTCCGGCTCCTAACCAGCTGAGAAAAGCACACAAGGAGCCTGAAGATGGTAAAAGGACAATACCAACTTCATTACTCATGAAGCTGAATGTGAAAATAAAATCGCATCCCTAGGAAAATCCTGATTGTCATATACCATGATGGTAAGTGACACTCAGAGACTGCCTGAAACCCGTTCACGTATCACCTCAGTGGAAGACTTTTAAAAGCCAACCAATTCATGTCAGCCCCTACTCAAAAGTCAGACAATCACAGACTCAGCCCAATAAATACACAAGCTTCTGCAGATGAGATCTTCACCCCCTAAACTTCTGCAAATCTGCCAGTCCCTGAACTCTGCACTTCCTCTATAAAACCACATCAGCAATTTTACTGGCAGTATCCTCAGAAAGACTGTGCCTCCTTTACTATGGTTAGCAATCAATTCAGTTTTGTCATTTTATTTCAAATATTGAGGGTCACATCACCTTTTGATACCCTGATCCTAAGAATCTCTATGAATCCCCAACCAGTTGCTGGTGGAGAAGTTTAGTTGGCTAACGATGTAGAGAAAGTGGCCACGGAAAGCTCTGGCATCCTCTTACTAATGCAGTGTGCAGCAGGAAGGGGAAGAGAGATGATTAGAGAAAACCTGGTTTTCACTGTCCGACCGTCTAAGGAGTTGAATGTCCACAGGACCTTCTCCATCTAGCCAAGCTTTTTAGTTACTTCTTGGGGCAATGGCCAGCAATTTAATCGATCATGCCTATGTACTAAAGCCTCCATAAAAACCCAAACTGTTGGCGTTCAGAGAGCTTCCAGGTTGATAAACCCAACACAACCACAGGCCACTCTGCTGGGACCCAAACTTCTCGGGGTCAGAAACTTCTTTGTTTGAGAACTCACCCTATGTATCTCTTCATCTGGATGTTGATTTGTACCCTCTAATACGCTTTTCACTAAACTAGTAATCCAGTGAATAAACTGGTTTCCTGAGATCCATGAATTGCTCTAGCAACATTATCAACCTGAGGATGTAGTTGTGGGAACCTGTGATTTATAGCCAGTTTGGTCATAAGACTGGTAACAACTCTAGATCTGTGACTGCCATGTGAAGTGGGAGAGGGAGGTGGTCTTTTGGGACTGAGCCCTCACCTGTGGTATCTGGTGCGATCTCCAGGTTGAATTGTGGGATACCCAGCTAGTATTGAAGAATTGCTCAGTGGGGTGGGGAAATCACTCACACATTTAATTGGTGTCAAAATCATTGAGATTAAACCTGGAACATTCAGGTAGAGATGTTTTATAAATAGGTAGAAATATGAAGATATAAATTTGAGAGACAGCATAGCAATTTTAGATAGAACCTGGAAAAAGGACAAAAGCAGAGGTGGCAAAATCATTTGGGACCAGCTTTGAGGCTGGCCAGAGCTTCCCCTGCAACTAAGACTGGATGCCTTCTTTGGGACTGCTTTCTTAACTGGGGGAGCATCTTACCCAGTTATGCTTAATAGAATTTATGATATAATAATGAACTATATATATATATTTACAAATATATGTAGAAATTAAGACCTTTTTTCTAGATTAATGTTTTCCATACTTCATTTAGGGAAAACTATTCTTAGTGAAGTTAAGAAAAAATATCTAATATGTTTCTATTATTCATCTGTTGACACTTTAAATGTGTCTCAGAGTCTTCGTCCCAGGGTGAAATGCTAAAAGTTTCTTAAGCATATTTGACAAGAAAATCCTTTATTCTTAGAGCACTGATAACATCTCCTGGAACCAATGTTTTGCTGCATAGTTTGGAAATTACTAGTCAAGATTAGGTACAAAACTTAATTCTGAGCATGAGAATTCGGAGCATCAGAATCAAAATGCAGATATGCCTGCACCCCACCCAAGACCTAAAGAATCCTTTTTAAACAAGATCCCCAGGTAATTCTGAATGGCAGTCAGGTCTGGAAAAAGCTGGTCTAGAAAATTTCTAAGACTTCCTATAAAAGAAAACAAAATGCTTAGCAAAGAAGAATTTGGAAGAAAAAAGAAAGATGTCAGAAATGTGTTTGGTAGAAATCAAGCAAATGAGGCACAAGAAAATATCACTGAATTGATAGGACTAGATCACAAGTGACTTTATTGCATGTTTTGGTCCATGTGACCTGAATTCTACCCATTTCTGTAACACATAACTCTCTCTTATAGCTCTTCACCATTCCTCTTATACAGTAAGCTGTGAGGGAAAGTTATGTATTACTATTAAAGTGTAATCAGGACCTGGACCCATTTCTTCCCTCTACATTTCTTTCCCTCTTCTGCCCTCCATCGCATTACTTGGCTGGCTCATTTTCTCCCCACAGGCCTCAGCTCAAATGTCATTTCTCAGAGATACTTTCCCTCGCTGCCACGATGGTTTCCCTTAGTTACTGTAACAGTGATTAAAGTAAACATACTATACTAATCAGGTGGTAATTATAGAATAGTCTGTACTAACAAACTCATAGAAGATTCATGCATTAAAAGTTTCCTTATAAGTATTTTATAGACATCAGCAGTTGCAGCTCCTGCTTAACCAAGGAATGACCGTGACCACAAGAAATTGGGCAAGTGTCAGAGACTCATATCAGAACCAGCAGCAACACACCCTGTTCCCAGATACCAGCAGTGAAACTGTGGATGGAGTGATGAGACTGCACAATGATGCATGCAGGGGATCACATTGACACCGTCCAAGAGCAGAGCTGAGGAACTGCGCATCGCCAGAAATTCCTTAGTTCTCCTCCTCCTGTGGGTCCCCTATGTAAACTGGCCAGGAAGCCTGAGGTGCCGAGATGGGTTTTGAGATGAGAATCCTCCATGTCCCAGGTTGCAGGCAACTGAATAAACCACTTTTCTTCACGTCAGCACTGGCCTTTCAAGTACTGGCTTTCGAAGCAGTGGGCAGCCAGATCTGTGTTCAATTACATTACCATCTTGTTCCCTTGTTTATTTCATTTCTTAACACTTTTAGAGAAAAACCATTTGTAAGATAAACTCTAAAATACAACTGAGCAGCCTCAAAGATTTGACCAACTCTTCATTTTTGTCATAATCTTGCTTCCACTGTTCCATCACCCTTCACTCTGCATCTTGGATTTGTGTACAGACACCTCTCCCATGGTTTGCGCATGGATCTCCAGATCTCTAGGATGTGTGTCAAGCTGGGGTTAAAGACATTTCAGGCCACTGGCACTTCTGCCTGCACTGGCTTCAGGGCTTGCTCTAACCACTGATACTCCGGTTCCCCTACAGTTTCCCTCCTCTGTCTGGAAAACCCAGTTTCTCTTTTCTGTGAGCCACACAGGGAAGGAAAACTGCCTCTTCCTCCTGTTCACTCTTCTTTCCTCTCTACTGCCCGATGTTCCAGACCAAGGCTCCAGCCTCCTCCTGCTCAGCCGACGAAAGCTGCAGAAGCCCTTCCTATTCTCCCAGTGGGATCTGGAATCTAGTGAAACAGTTTTGAATATGCAGTCAAAAGTGAAGATATAAGTCCTAATAATAAAGAATTTCAGCTTCCTCAAACTTCTGTTTACCTCGTAATAGAATTTTATTTGTGAAGATGAACACAGTAAAATGCAGTATAATTTTTATGAAATGTAACCTCTGTAACTTACAAGGGTAGCAATACAATCTTTTGTTCCCATCTTAGACATGCAGGAGGTGCCTGCTTAATTTGCATATAATTTTTTGTTTGAGTTTTAAACCACATTCATTCATTTATTTATGTATCACTGACACTATTACAGACACCCCCCATTTCACCCCCTTTACCCCCTCCACTTAGACTGCCCCTTCACCACACTGTTGTTTGTGTCCATGGGCTATGCGTATATGTATACATGTTCTTTGGCTAATCCCCTCTGGCCTTCTCTACCCCTCCCCCTCTGAGATCTGTCAGTCTGTTCCATGTATCCATGCCTCTGGTCCTATTTTGTTTGTCGGTTTATTTTGTTCATTAGATTCCTCTGGCGCAGTGAAGATCATGTGATATTTGTCTTTCTCTGAATGGTTTATTTTGCTTAGCATAATAATCTCCAGGTCCATCCATATCACAAAGGGTAAGAGCTTTTTTATTCACTCATCTGCTGATGGACACTTGCAGATCTTGGCTATTATAAATAACGCTACTATGAACATAGGATTCTATATTTTCTTTCTGGTGTTTTGGGATTCTTAGGATATATTCCCAGAAATGGGAGCATTACGTCAAAAAGTTCCATGTTTAATTTTTTGAGGTAACTCCATACTGTTTTCTGCAGTGGCTGCACCAGTCTGCATTCCCACCAATAGTGCATGAGTGTTCCCTTTTCTCCACATCCTCTCCAGCACTTGTAGTTTGTTGGTTTAATGATGGTAGCCATCCTTGCAGGTATGAGGTGATGTCTTATTGTGGTTTTAATTTGTACCTCTCTGATGATTAGTGAAGTTGTAGATTTTTTCATACATCTATTGGCCATCTGTATGTTCTCTTTGGAAAAGTGTCTATTCTGATCCTGTGCCCATTTTTTAATTGGATTGCTTGTCTTCCTGGTGTTGAGTTGTATAAGTTCCTTACATATTTTGGTAATTGACCCCTTTCAGATCTATCATTGGCGACTATGTTCTTCCTTACAGTGGGTTCCCTTTCCATTTTGTTGATGGTTTCTTTTGCTGTACAGAAGTGTTCTAGTTTGATGTAGTCACATTCATTTACATTTTTCATTTCTTTCCCTTGCCCTAAGACATATATCAACAAAAAAACACCATTTGCAAAATCATCACAAATGGTAATATTTGCATTTATTAAAAAGACTACTTTTACTCCATTGTACATTCTTGCCTCTTTTGTCAAATATCAATTGACCACAAAGGCGTGAGTTGATTTCTGGGCTCTCTGTTCTGTTCCATTGATCTATGTGCCTGTTCTTATGCCAGTACCAGGCTGTTTTTATTACAATGGCCTTGTAGTATAGTTTGATATCAGGTATTGTGATCCCTCCAACTTTGTTATTTTCCCAGGACTGATGAGGCTATTCAGGGTCTTCTTAAGTTCTGTATAAATTTTTGGAATATTTGCTCTAGATCTGTGAAATACGTCATTGGTATTTTAATAGAAATTGTGTTGAATCTACAGATTGCTTTGTGTATATGGACATTTCAATGAAGTTAATTCTTCCAATCTATGAACACAGTATAAACTTCCACTTGTTTATATCTTCCTCTATGTCTTTCCTCAATGTCCTATAGTTTTCTAAGTATAGATCTTTTACCTCCTTGGTTAAGTTTTTCCTAGGTACCTTATTCATTTTGTTGTAATGGTAAATGGAATTGTATTACTAGCTTCTCCTTCTGAGAGTTCACTATTGGTGTATAAATATGGCACTGATTTCTAAATATTCATTTTGTATCCTGCTACTTTGCCAAATTCATTTATTAAATCTGTAAGTTTTTTGGTGGAACCTTGAGGGTTTCTATGTATAATATCATGTCATCTGCAATAAGACAGTTTTACTTTTGCTTTTCCAATTTGGATGACTTTTAATTCTTCTTCTTGTCTGATCATTGTGGCTAGAATTTCCAGTACTATGTTGAACAAGGTGGTAAAAGCAGACACCCCCTGTCTTGTTCCTGATTCTTAAGAAAAACGCTTGTAGTTTTTGCCCACTGAGTATAATGTTGGCTATAGGTTTTTCATATATGGCCTTTATTATGTTGAAATATGATCCTTCTATTTCCCCTTGGTGAGATATTTTTTGTATGATAAATTGGTGCTGGATTATATCAACAACTTTGTCTGCACCTATTGATATGGTCATGTGATTTTTATCCTTCATTTTGTTTATATGATGTATCACATTTATTGATTTGCAAATATTTTACCAACCTTGCATCCAGAATAAATCCCACTTGGTCATGGTGCCTGATCTTTTTAATGCATTTCTGTTGTCAATATTTTTATTTATTTATTTATTTATTTATTTTTAGAGAGAGGGAAGGGAGGGAGAAAGAGAGAAACATTGATGTGTGAGAGATACATTAATCAGTTGCCTCTTGCATGCCCCCAACTGGGGACCTGGCCCATACGCAACCCAGGCATGTGCCCTGACTGGGAATCGAACCAGCAACCCTTTGGTTTGCAGGCCAGCACTCAATCCACTGAGTCATTCCAGCAAGGGCTATTTGCTAATATTTTGTTGAGGATTTTAGCATCTATGTTCATCAGGAATATTGACCTATTATTTTCTTTTTTTGTAGTATCTCTATATGGTTTTAGAAGTAAGATAATACTGACCTCATAAAAAGAGCTTGGAAGTCTTCCCTCCTCTTGAATTTTTTGGGGTAGTTTGAGGAGAAGGTGGTAGTTCTTCTTTGACAGGTAAAATCTGGTCCAAGACTTTTGTTTCCTGGAAGTTTTATTATTATTGTTATTATTGTTTCAATTTCATTAGTTATTACTCACTTATTCAGGTTTTCTGATTCTTCTGATCAAGTTTTGGAAGAGTGTAGATTTCTTGGAATTTGTTGGCATATAGTTGTCCATAGTATTTTCTTACAATCCTTTGTATTTCTGTGATTTCAGTTGTTACTTCATCTTTCATTTGTGATTTTATTTATTTGATGACTTTCTCTATGTTTCTTTCATATGTTTTTGATTCCTTGATCTCTCTCTTCTCCTTCTGGTCCCTTATGATGCACATGTTGTTATGATTCATGTTGTCTCAAAGTTCCCTTAAATTATCCTCATGCTTTTTAATTTTTTTCTTTTTGCTGCTCTAATTGATTTTTTTTCTACCTTGTCTTCTAAGTCACTGATTCAATCCTTTGTTTCATCCAACCTACTGTTTATTCCTTCCAGTGCATTCTTTATTTCAGATATGTTATTCTCCATTTCTGACTGATTCTTTTCCCTGTTTTCTATGTCCTTTTTCGTGCTGTTAAGCATCCTTATAGCCATTACGTTGAACTCTGTTTCTGAGAAATTGCTAGCCTCCATTTCATTTAGCTCTGTTTCTGGAGATTCCTCTGTTCTTTCATTTGGGGCCTGTTTTTTTAATTGTCTCCCTATTTTGGCTGTCTTTTTGTGTTTGTTTCTATGTATTAAATAGAACTGCTATGACTTCCAATCTTAGTGGGGCGGCCTTCTAATCTTGGTGGGGCGGCCTTCTGTTGTGGGTGTCCTGTGAGACTCAGTGGTGCATTCTCACTGATCTCCTGAGCTGGGTGTTCTAGGAGTAATCCTTGTGTGGGTTATGTTGACTCTCCTGTTGTAATTCAGTCTTGATTGCTATTGTCCCATTCATGGTGGGCTCAACCCGCAGGCTAGCTGACTGTGAAGCACAACCCAGACCACATCATGCCAACTGTTGCTGACAGAACAAAATAAGACAAACCAAAATTGAAAACAGCACACAAAAAACAAACATACCAACAACAAAAGTAAGAAAAGAAAAAAACAGACAAAAAAGAAAAATAAAAGACAAGCAACAAAAAGAATTAGAGAAAAAAGAAATGAAAGAGAATATGAAAGGAAAGAAGGAAGAGAAAAAGAGAAATCCTAATAATAATAAAAATAAGTATATAAAAATAAAATAAAGAATAGGCAAAGAAAAATGGAAACAAGAATAAGAAAAGAGGAAATATTGAATAAGAAAGGGAAAGAGAGAAAAAAGAGATATGAAATAGAAAATGTAATAGAAGAGAAAAAAATAAAAGATTAAAAGAGGAAAAAGTGGGCTTCGCCTCAGCAGAGTTTAGTGCCTGCTGCAATCACCCTTTGGATATGTTCTTTGTGAAGTTGTTGGATCCTGCTCCAACGTTGTCTGAAGCTGGCCATTTTGTTTACAGGTCTCACAGGGATTACTCTGGTACAAACCAACATCAGACACTGTCCCTGTCAAGCTCCCATCAACTAGTCAGAAGCTTGGCAGGTGGAACCCCTAGTAGTTTGGCAGGTGGGGCCTCTGGAGCCCAGAGGTTGGGTGTGCCTACGGGCCTCGCACTTTGAGTATCCTTGCTCTGAGTTGCTCTCCCTTTCTCCACAGAACTGTGCTTAGCAGGGGGTGTCCAGTACCTGGAAGGGGTAATGCAAATAGTCTTAGGGATGATGACCACAACCTGTTAGGGGCGGGCCCTTCCTCTCCTTCTTGGGGCTTCAGGACCGAATTCACTAGGGAGCTCAAATCTGCTTCCCGGTAACACAGCTGCAGAGCCCAGCACGCACTTAGCTGACTCTTAGGCTGAAGCCCACTTGGGAGACACAATCACAAAATCCCAGCTCTCTGTGGCTCCTTGACACCTCTGTACCACCTAACCAAGCTGGAGGAGATCAAAAAATCAGCCCCACCTGGCACTCCAATCTCTTCACATAGCAGCCACAGCAGGGTACAAGTTGGCCAAATGTCCCACTCCCCCATACTATCTAACCAAGCAGAGCAGGCCCAAATTTCCAGTCCAGTGCCATAGCCTTTTGCCTTGGAACATAGCAGGACAGGGAGACCAAAGAGTGCAGCAGGTTAGGGGAAGTGGCACCACCCATGCAGTGCAGGTATACAAGACAGATCCTCTTCCCAAGCCACACAGACACGTCTCCAATTGGCTGTCTGCCCAAAGTCCTTCCAGAGAACAGAGGGTCCCTCAAGTCACTCCTGGGGGTACCAAGCTGACCCTTTCACTGCCCCAAACTGCCTGGTGGCCCCTACAGCAGTCATAGACTTGAGGGAACTTCCCAGGCTGGTGTTGTAACAATGGGATTGTTTTCCCTGGGATGGTGCGGTCTGAGTCTCCCAGGTGGATGGAATCCCCACTGATTTCCACCACCCGGTGTGACTCAGGCTCCCCTTCTCACCTCTGTTGCTCTGGATTGGAGATCCCTGCATGGGGCTGACACCCCACAGTCCCACGGGGAGGGAGCTCCACTGCTGTAATGTCCCTCTAGCTTCCCAGCTGCTGCACCTGCACGAGAGGGCTCACCTTCTCTGTCACCTCCTGCCCTCCCCCACACTCCTGTTCATAAATTTTCAGATAAGCTGCACTTCAACTGGTTTTTCGAGCTGATTGCTCAGCAGTTTAACTGCAGGTCCTGTCTGGGGCAGGGAGCAAGGGAGTGAAGCTTCCAGCTACTATGTAGCCATCTTGAAATTGATCTGTGTACAATTTAGACTTACAATAAATTCTTCTGAGCTGGTCCATGCTAAACACTGCCTTGGCCCCCAGATCAGTCCCCATTTCGCACCCAAACTGCAGGATGCTTCACTTCAGTGGAGTCGTTGCCTTGATTTACAATGTTTAGTCTGGCACCAGTATGAGTTTCACAACTTTTTAGTATAGTCTTTCTTATTTTTTCACTAAAATTAACAACAAAAAATTTAGCTTAAGCAGAAATAAACTTTGTTATGTAGACTAGTAGAATGGTCCAGGGTTTACACATCTTAAATTATGTTTTCAAGTAATTTTTTTCTTTCTTTTGCACTCATTACTGCCTCTTCAAGAGAAGTAATGGTGGCCCTGGCTGGTATGGTTCAGTGGATTGAGTGCCAGCCTGTGAACCAAAGGTTCACCAGTTCAAATCCCAGTCAGAGCACATGCTTGGGTTGCAGGCCAGGTCCCTAGTTAGGGGTGTACGAGAGGCAACCACATATTGATGTTTCTCTCCCTTTCTTTCTCCCTCCATTTCTCTGAAAGTAAATAAATAAAATCTTTTTTAAAGAAAGAGAAGTAGAGGTGAAACCCAAGAGTTCTTTTCTGGTCTAGGAAAGGATGGCTAGGATCAAGAGAACATTAAACTTGATTAAAATGTGCCTAGCAATTTCATACATTTCTTTGGCCTATCTTTACCTCTCATGAGCATTAGATTTCATCAGTAGGCTCATTATTCTATGAAATACTTTAACAAAATTGTACCAGGAAAGAAAAGAATTACTAGAGTTATACTACCTTAAAGAATAGGTCATGTCTGTGATTTGAAAGGAGTGGGAGGCTATATAATTATTACCCAAATAAAAATTGGTAATCATTTATCAATAACAGAAAACTTTACATATACTGTACTAGTCAGAGTTCTCCAGAGATACAGCACCAATAGAATATACATACACACACACATGCATATATATATACAAGGAGAGAAAGAGAGAGACAGAAGTAGGCTCATGTGGTTATGAAAGCCAAGGAATCCCATGATATGCCATCTGCAAGCTAGAGAACCAGGAAAGCTGCTGGTGGAATTCAGTTCCAACTTCTGAGAAAGGTGTGGGGCAAGTCTAAATGCCCAAGAATCAGGAGCACCAGTGCCCAAGGGCAGAAGAAAATGGATATCAGCTCAATGAGAGAGTGAATTCACCCTTTCTCCACCTTTTTCTCTATTCAGGCCCTCAAAACAGATTGGATGATGCTCACGCACATTGACAAGGGAGATCTTTACTCAGGCTACTGACTCAAATGTTAATCTCTTCCAAAGAAGCTTCATAGACACACCCAGAAAAATTATTTTGCCAGCTATCTGGCTAGAGAAAAGCACCTAAGAACATAGGTAATATGGAATGAGATTTTTGTCATGATCTTTCATTATTATTATTTGAAATATTGTGAGAATTACCAAAACATGACACAAAGACATAAAGTAAGCAAATGCTGTTGGAAAAATGGCAGCGGTAGACTTGCTCGATGCAGGGTTGCCACAAATCTTCAATTTATAAAATATGCAATATCCGTGTTCCTCTCTTCACCCAGCAGAGAGGACAGGTACAAGAAAGACAATCTGATTCTCTTTCTTGAAAGCTTGAACTGGAGACACAGAGAAGTGTTAACCAGTGGGATTATGAGAGAGCAAAACTTTCAAGGATGTGGAGGAGACCAGTTGAATGGCACTTATCTTCCTTCAACCACTACTCTGGTTTATCTTTTTTTTTTAAATACAAAAATTGCTATTTTGTTTTCTTTTATGTTTTTAATTAAGGTATAATTGACAGATAACAATATATTAGCTTCAGGTGTGTAAGATCATGATTCAATATTTGTATATATTGCACAATGATCTCCGCAATAAGTATAGTTAACATTCATCACCACGCATAGTTAACAAATGTTTTTCTGTGATGAGAACTTTAAAGAGTTACCCTCTTAGGCCCTGGCTGGTGTAGCTCAGTGGACTGAGCACGGGCTGGGAACCAAGCAGTCCCGGTTCGATTCCCAGTCAGGGCACATGCCTGGGTTGCGGGCCACGTCCCCATGAGGGCCATGTGAGAGGCAACCATACATTGCTGTTTCTCTTTCTCTCTTTCTCCCTCCCTTCCCCTCTCTCTAAAAATAAAAAATAAATAAAATCTAAAAAAAAAAAAAGAGTTACCCTCTTAGCAACTTTCAAATATACAATAAAGTATTCTTAACTACAGTCATCACGCTGTACATAATATC
Organism: Micronycteris hirsuta; assembly: GCA_004026765.1. NCBI lineage: Eukaryota > Metazoa > Chordata > Mammalia > Chiroptera > Phyllostomidae > Micronycteris > Micronycteris hirsuta. The sequence continues at coordinate 54,209 of PVJI01006124.1, forward strand.
CCCAGGACTTACTTATTTTATAACTGGAAGTTTGTACCTTTTGACCCCATGACCCATTTTGCCGACCTCCAACTCCTGCTTCTGGCAAGCATCGTCAGTCTGTTCTCTGTGTCTATGAGTTGGGGGAGGGTTTGGTTTTGATATTGTTTTAGAGTCCATATACAGGAGTGGGCAAAAGTAGGTTCACAGTTGTGAGTCCACAGAACACAGAGTTTATTCTTATATTATTGTATTTCTATGTAAACAACTGTGAACCCACTTTTGCCCACCCCTGTATAAATGACAGCATCGGCATTTGTCTTTGTCTGACCTATTTTACATAGCACACTGCCCTCCACGTCCATCCATGTTGTTGCAAATGTCAAGATTTTCTTCTTTTTATGGCTAAATAATATTTCATTGTGTATATATGCCAAGTTTTCGTTATCTATCTATTCGTCTGTTAATAAACACTTGCATTGTTCTCATAGCTTGGTTATTGTAAATAATGGTGCAACAAACATGAGAGCGCAGATCTTTTCAAGTTATTTGTTTTCTTCAGATAAGTATCCAGAAGTAGAATGTCTGAATCATATACTGGTTGTATTTATAATTTTTTTAGGAAACTTCACACTAGTTTTCATAGTGGCTGTACCAATTTTCATTTCCACTAACAGTGTACAGGGGTCCCCTGTTGATTGGATGTACATGTTGCCATTTTATTGTTTTCTAGATGTTTCATAATTATTCTTTTCCGTTTTTCTTCTCTAGCTCTGTTTCTTCATGACAGGATCATTTTCTCTAGTGGTATGCTTAGATTTTTTATCTTTATCTTTTGTGTATCTACTCTAGGGTTTTGCTTTGTAGTTTTCATAAGGCTTACATAAAACAGTTACATTTAAGCTGATAACAACTCATCTGTGAACTCAAACTCTACATTTTTACCTCCTCTAGACCATTTTATGTTTTTGATGTCACAGTTTACATCTTTTTACTTTGTGTATCTATTAATAGATCATTATAGTTATGGTCATTTTTAATATTTTTGTCTTTTAACCTTCATACTAGATTTATCAGTGATTTACTCACCACCATTAAACATTAAAGTATCCTGAATACCTATATACAATATTTACATTTACCTATGAGATTTATACTTTCATATGTTTTCTTTTACTAATTAGCGTCCTTTTGTTTTGGCTTGAAGAAGTCTCTAATATTTATTTTTTTGTGTATATTTTTTATTTTTCAATTCAGTTGGCATACAATATTATATTGGTTTCGGGTTTGCAAAATAATGATTAAACATTCATGTAACTTATGAAGTGATCACCTGGATAAGTCTAGTACCCAATTAACACCATACGTAGTCATTACAATATTATTGACTACATTCCCTATGCTGTATTTTACATCCTTATGACTACTTTTACAACTGCTAATTTGTACTTCTTAATCCATTCACATTCTTCACCTGCCACTCAACCTGTCTCCCATCTGGCAACTGTCCATTTGTTTTCTGTTACCATGAGTTTGTTTTTCTTTTGTTTGTTTATTCATTTCTTTTTTAGATTCTATAAATAAGATATAAATACTATATATATATATGTATTTGTCTGACTTCTTTCACTTAGCATAAAACACTCTCGGTCCATTCATGCTTTCACAAATGGCAAATTTCATTCTTTTTTTATAGCTTAGAATTATTCCATTGAATATATGTATCACTTTTTTTTTTCCTGTTTGTTTTTTTCCACTGTGAAACCTACTATAGTGCTTGCAGCTTACAAGCAGAGGCCAGGCAATAGTTCAAGGCCACAGTTTGTTCTGGCATGGGGCACTATAAGAGACCCAGGGATATACCACTTCTTTCTTATCCACTTGTCTATTGATGAGCACTTGGGTTGCTTCCATATCTTGGCTAGTATAACAATGCTGCAAGGAACATAGTGGTGCATATATCTTTTCAAATTAATTTTTTTCATTTCTTCAGATATATACCAAAAAGTGGAATTGCTGGGTCATAAGGTAGTTCTATTTTTAATTTTTTGAGGAGACTTCATAATTTTTTCTGTAGTGGCTGCACCAATTTGCAATCCCACCAATAGTGCACGAGGGTTCCCTTTTCTCCACATCCTCACCAACACTTATTATTTGTTAATTTATTGATGATGGCTATTCTGATAGGAGTGAGGTGATAGATCATTGTGGTTTTAATTTGCATTTCTATGATGATTAGTGACATTGAGCATATTTTCATATGTCTATTGGCCATCTGTATGTCCTCCTTGAAAAATGTTTATTCAGGTGCTCTGCCCAGTTTTTAATTAGGTTGTTTGATTTTTGTTAAGTTGTATGGGCTTTTTACATATTTTAGATATCAACCCCTTACTGGATTTATTATTGGTCAATATCTTCTTCCATTCAGCAGGTTGTCTTTTCATTTTGTTGATTGTTTTTTTTTGCCATGCAAAAGACTTTTCAGTTTGATATAGTCCAATGTGTCCATTTTTTTCTTTTGTTTCCCTAGCCCAAGGAGTCATATCCAACAAAATGCTACTAAGAGAAATGTCAAAGAGTTTTACCGTCTGTTTTCTTCTAGGAGTTTTATGGTTTCTAGTCTTACACTTAAGACTTTAATCCAAATGTGCTTAACTTTAATGAATTGTTTTAAAAATCCTCCTCATTGCCCTGGTATTGTAGCTCAGTTGGTTAGGACATTGTCCAGATATGCCAAGGCTGTGGGTGTGATCTCTGGTGAGGGCACACACAAGAATCGACTGATGAATGCATAAATAAGTGAAATAACAAAGTGATAGATGTCTCTCTCTCTCTTCCTTTCTCTCTCTCCTTCCTCTCTCTCTCTAAAATCAACTTGACTTTATTTTAATAATTCAAAAATAACTGCAGTTTAACCATGTGAGATAATAAAAAGTATTAGAGGCAAATGGCTAAAATTTTAAACAATAATTAATGCCAATACACTGTCTAAGATTTTACTGGACTCACTGGGTTGCGAAAAAAAAGTCAATGTACTATTTTTTATTTTTATTTTTATCATTTTTTTCAATTAAAGTTGACATACATTATTATATTAGTTTCAGGTGTACACTCCAGTAACTAGATATTACATAGCTTAATAAGTGATCTCTCTTTTTTTAACTATATTTTATTGATTATGTTGTTACAGTTGTCCCACTTCCCCCCTTCTCATCCCCACCCCCTTACCCCCCCTTTCCCCTCCCTTTAGTTTTGTCCATAGGTCATATACATAAGTCCTTTTGTTCCTGCACTTCCTGTACTATTCTAACCTCCCCCTATCTGTTGTCTACCTCCCATTTATGCTACTTGTTCTGTGCCCCATTCCCACCCTCTCCCCCTACCACTCCCCTGTTGATATTCCTCCATACCTCATATAACTCCCTTCAACATTTCATACAATAAAGGCTGGGCA